>CAKNYM010018954.1:2244-28388 GCA_932195095.1 Andricus curvator
CTGTGAATTCATTGAATTTCGTGAAATTCCTTGAATTTCGTGAAATTCCTTGAATTCCTCTAATTCCTTGAATTGCGTGAATTTCTTGAATTCCGTGAATTCAGTGAATTTTTTGAATTCCTTGAATGCCGTGAATTTCTTTATTTCCTTCAAGTCCTTTAATTTTTTCAATTCCTTGAATTCTGGGAATTCCGTGAATTCCTTGAATTCCTTCAATTCCACGAATTCTTTGAATTCCGTGAATTCATTGAATTCCGTGAATTCCTTCAATTCTGCGAAGTCCTTAAATTCCAGAAATTCCTCAAATTCCGTGAATTCAGTGAACTTTTTGAATTCCTTGAATGCCGTGAATTCTGTGAATTTCTTCATTTCTTTGAACTCCTTTAATTTTTTGAATTACTTGAATTCTGGGAATTCCGTGAATTCCTTGAATTCTTTGAATTCCGTGAATTCATTGAATTCCGTGAATTCATTGAATTCCGTGAATTCCTTGAATTCTGTGAAGTCCTTAAATTCCATAAATTCCTCGAATTCCATGTATGTATACCATTAAGCCATTTCCCTATCAGGGTAGGCGTGACACTACCCGATTCGGGTAGTGTTTCTAGGTGGATAGTTTCTTGTAGTAGTAAATAACTACAAGTGTGGGCTCACCACACCCAAGATATGCCAACAGCACGCAGTATTCTTGAATGGTCACCCATCCAAGTGCTAACCGCGCCCAACGCTGCTTAACTTCAGTGATCTGACGAGAACTGGTTTTTTCAGCGTGGTATGGCCGTTGGCCATAATAATGATAATATTAATAATAATTATTAGTGATAATTACTAAACTTATCTGCTTTTTGCCGTGTAAGTATGCGTACTAAAACGAGGGGCCAATTCAAAAAACGGAGGGGTTCTTTTAGACGACCAACGCCAGCGTGGTCGTTTTAGACGATCACTCAAAGAGTGGTTTTTTTAACATGCAGGTATCGAGTTGTCCATCACACGTTTCATGTAACATTTGACAGAGTCGGTTCTCATCAAAGCTCCACGTTTTGAGACATCCTGAGTCAGAAAAAAACAATTTTTACGAAGGTGTCTGTCTGTAGTCTGTAGTCTGTGGTCTGTATGCACGATAACTTTCGAAAGACTGATTAGATTGGATTGAGCTTTGGCACACGTTGTTAAGGCGTAAAGGGAAAGAACAAGTTCGTCAACCAGCCATTTTTGACCAACCGTTCTGGTTTTATCCATCGAAAATGTTTTTTAAAAATAAAAAATTCAATTTTCCACTAAAAATATACGAGATATGAAAAAAATGTTCGAGAGAAAAATCGTTCATATCAAAAAGATACACCAATTTTGCAGGAACCATTTTTTTCGAGGTATCTATACATTTTTCCAAGGTATAATTTTCCTGAATAAGGAGCCACTCAAGTATTGAGTATCGTATTTTTTAGAGCAATTCTGATCCTACATCCCTTCAAAGTATTACATAATACTTGGAAAAAAAACCCTTTCGTTATGCATATCTGTGGATGGTTAAATTGTAATTACCTGAGTTTCTTGAAATTGGTCAAAAAATATAAATAAATAAAGCTTGATCCAAAAAAGGCTTTATTTTTCCCCCAAAATAGCTGCCTTAAAAATTGTTCCTTTTCGTGTCAAAATATCCCCTGAATATTGGCATTATTAAAAAATATATATTTAGGGATCTCTCAAGCCTATTTTTGCACAAAATTGCTTATTAATTCCCACTATTGATGGATTATTTTATTTTCAAAATTAAACAATGTGCAAATTTTAACGTTAAAAATTCCACTTTTTCAATACGAAAGCCATAATAATCAAGCAAATTGAAATGTCTGATTTGAAACTTCATAAATTATTTTCAATGTGAAAATAACTTAAAATTAATATATTGATAATTAAACGCTTTTATTCAATTTAAAATACTATTCAAATATTGTTTCAGTCTAAAACATTGAATTTTTAACCCATTCAGTTAGAAATTTTTGAATTCAAAAAATTTCAAAATGAACAATTATAAATCAGATATTAAAAACTAAACAATTTAAAACTGAATTGTTTGAAACAGGAAGCCTTGAATGATAAAAATTTCAGTGTGAAACATTTAGACTTTTAATGTTACAATTTTTATTGTAACGTTAAATAACAGTTGAAAATTATCAATTTGAAACGACCAAAATTAAAAGTAGATTTGGGTAGTGTCTCTAGGTGGATAGTTTCTTGTAGTAAATAACTACAAGTTGGGCTCACCACACCCATGTAATAAAATACATTTTTATTGAAGAAGAGGGGAGGAAATTTGGATCTTCAATGTTTTCTGAATGGGAAGAGGGACATTTTTTTATTTTTACGATCCTTATAGAACTGTAAGGGAGGAAATTTGTGTTTTCAAGTTTTTCTGAATAGGAAGAGGCACTTCTTTTGTTTCGAACGTTTTTATTGATTTAGAATAGGGACATGTTTCATTTTTCAACATTTTTATTCATGCGATTTGAAATGGAGGATTAGTTTTAATTTAGAGCATTTGAAACGACAGCGTGGATTTATATTTTTTAACCAGAAATCTTCGAACCGTTCAATTCATACAAGTGTAAAAAATTAAGTTTTGCAGTTTAGTTGAACTTAATTGAAAATTTGCAATTGAAAAGTGTTTAATCTTCTATTTTATATGTGTAAGTAATTGAGAATTTAAATTAATAATTTCCGAATAAAAATTTGTTTAAGCTTCAATTCACACTGCACTAGTTACAAAAATTTTTGTACTAAAAAGACGTATGATTGAAACTTTTGGCGGGAAATCGCTGGTCACAAGCCGGGTGCAGTCGGTCTGCTGGCCTGGTTGTCGCGTACTCGGCTATAGACGGAACAGCTCCGGCGTTTTTAGTACAGTCTTTCAGAATTCTCACAAATCCCAGTTGCAGATATTACTAGCGGCTATCATTTCAATACGCATTCTTATTTAAGAATACTAGGATTTCGTACATTTCTTATAACTTATGTTACTTAAAATATTTACTATTGACGATATTTTTTACAAAACTTGTTATTGCCCATTATCAGTTTTTCACAATCACAATTTTTAAACAGTAAATAAGACTTTTTCTAAACGTCAATACTAATTTTTGCTCGCTCAAGTTTATAATAATACAGACAGAAATACCATCACCTCTTATTATAGTAGGAAGCTTTATAACAGTACTCCGATTATCCCTAAATTCTTACATTCTATTTTAATTATAGATGCAGAATGAAACAAATATTGATATCAAAAGTCTCTCCTTGTATAGATTAGTCTTCCCTAACGTGAATCATTCATATTTCAGAATTACTATACATGTATATTACTGTATATTAAAGTCGGCAACACAGCGTGCGTGATAACTCAAAGTTCTTTGATGCCGTTGAATCTTGTCAAACATTTACAACTACAGTAATAACCTAAAATTCGTCGACTGAATGTTTACTCATAATTAAAATTAAAGTGCAACGTACGCCTGGTGATTTTTTTTAATTCCCTATGCATGTTAGAATTTCAACCTGATTTCATTTTTTGTTGAAACTTGATCTAGATTAGTTAGAATTTCGTCTTTATTGGTAGAAAAATAATTTTTTTTTTCGAAATTTCTTCTTTTTTCGTTAAAACTTCGGATTGAAAATGCAACTGTTTTACAAAAACATTCGTATTTTGACTTGGAAGTTCATAAATTTTGATGAAATATTTTTTTTTCTAGTTCTAACAAATCTTTGTTTAAAATTCTTCTTTTTGGTTGGAAATTACATTATTTTGTAGAAAGTTTGTCTTTTTGGTAGAAAATCAATATTTAGGTTTTGAAAATTCAACTGCTTTGTAGGAAATTCGTTTTTTGGGTTGAAAATTTGTGTTTTTTGATTTAAAGTTGACCTCCTTTGATAACAATTTATTTTATTGCTTGCAGAATCATCATTTCAGTTGAAAATTCATCGTTGGTTGAAAATTCAACTTTTTCTTTGAAGTATTTATTCACTGAAAACTCATCTTTTTTAGTTAAAAATACAACTATTCATTTGAAAATTGATGTATAAAATTAATCGCCTTCGTTGAAAAATCGTTTTGATTAAAAATTCATCTTTCTAGGTTGAAAATTCAGACAATTGGTTAAAAGTCCAACTATTTTGTTGAAAATTTTGTTTCTTTGTTAAACATGAATATTTTTTCTTGAAAATTAATTTTTTAGATAGAATATTTAAATGCTCTGTAAAAAAATGTACCCTTTTTGTTAAGAATTAATTTGTCTTCTAAATAAATAAATTATTTGGTTTAAAATTTAACTCTTTTTGATTGAAGTTTAATCTTTTTATTTAAAATTCGATCATTTGGTTGAAAATTCATCTTCGTAGGTTGAAAATTCATCAATTTGATTCAAAATTCAACTATTTTCTTGAAAATTTAATTACTTTATTAAACTTTATTAATTACTTTATTAATTAAACTTAAATAATATAACTCAGTCAAATTTCAACTAATTCTAATCCAAAAGAGATTATCACACACAGAATTGAACTCACACTGATTATATCAACAGCAACAAGTTATTGAATTAAAAAATGTCATTAAATTGTCGAAGTTGGAGGAATATGAAACCATAAAATATTTTCGATTTTATCCTCATGATTTTTCACCATGGTGAAATGAACAATTACCAAAAAACGGTTTTTGACCATGCAATCAGATTTTGGGGGCGCATGAGAAATTTTGCATATGACATATTCATTTTTGTCCTGGAAAACTTGGAAAAGTCCTGAAATGTTTTGTTTGTAGAAACGCTAGACACCCTGGGTTTGTTTTTAAGTATTTTTCTTACATTCAGTATTTTACCTATGTTTGAGGTCATAAAAGTAGCTTTTATAATTACCAACATTATTTAATAATTATTTATATGTACAATTTTCCGAATTTTATTTTTTTGTTTTATGGGATGCCAATAGATTATTTCTCACGCGAATTGCATAGAGGAAATATTGGTCAATTTCCTATATTTCCCTGCAAATGAACAGGTAAGCCGAGTAATGAGAGCTAACACGAAACGGGAGGGTGCAATAAAAATGGTTAAAGATTGTCTGTCTCTCTCGTTGCTAAGTTTCTCTCTCTAACATGTCAAAAATTTTACCAACAGAATAGTACCGATTTTCAGGTATGAGTTTGTACTTATATTTGCCAGGGGGCACTAGACTGTATTTCTGATTTTTTTTATAGATGTCGCTGTAATCATTTATGTGCGCAGCCAAACCTACCGTTTCCCCTTAAAATCCAGTGTAATTTATGTTTAACTAGAAGAAAATATTGATTTTTTATTTAATAATAAAAATTACAGTCAAAATTATTTTCAATATGTATAAAGTAGAATCAGAGATGGTAGAATTATCTAACTTTCCTGACAAATTAACCAAATTACATTGGAGAAACTAATCCGCTAGGAGGCGCCACATATGTTGAGGCCGACTAAAAGCATTTTGGTATATGGGCAAATTTGGTAAAGAATTGATGTTGTAATTGATGTTGATGAGGAGTTCTGAATTTGTACAATTCATTATTTAATGATTTATGGTTTATTTTTGAAATATAAAATATGGAGAAAATGTAATTTTTTATTTATTACTATTCTAAGTTTTTAACCATTAATTAATTATCAATAATATGAAAGCAATATATCATTATCATAATTATTATGGATTAGTAATTAGTAACAAAAAATATTAACTATTTTGAAAAAAAATAATTATTCAGTCTGCTATTATCAAAAAATAAATAAAAGTTTTGTAATGTTAACATTTATTTTTTTAACATCCTTGGTTGGTCTACTTGGTAATTCTAGGTGTAAGAAATCCACGGAATTTCTTTCCATACTATCAGAATTTTGGCTTCAGAACGTGCCAATGCCAGGGTACTTTTTTCTAGGTTTGAGAACGAGCACTCTGGCTGGCGCCGACTTGTCGTCTAGAACGAAGTGACCCTGCCTCTTTATCTCGTCTCTTCATGCCTTCTAGGGCAAACGGATTCTTCAGTATGTGTGAGAAACAGTGTGAGTGCGTATTTCTGAATTATAGCAATAGCCTCCACCCTAGCGGAGCCACAGATATTTATATCAGGGTCAAGTGATAATGCTAAAATTAAACAAATCGTGTCGGTTCGGTCAAAAATTTTTGGGTTTGCATCACAAAAATTATAAGAAAAAAACCATTTTTGAAATTGATTAATATCTTCTGTACGGTTTTTGGATTTGAAAATTCAAATTTTTGAAAAGAAAACAAAAAACTTCTCGGGGTTCAAAAATAACAGCAAATTGCTTATATCGACGCCTCCATTCAATATGAGTCTATCTGCTGACAGCGCCGTGTACGAGACTATGCGCTGTGTCAGCACATAGACTCATATTGAATGGAGGCGTAGATATATTATACGGTTTTTGCTAGTGAAGAGTAATACAAAATTGTAAATTAAAAAAACAAAAAATCTTTTTTTAATTACCAATTTTTTGAAATGTGATAGAAACAATATTTTTTGGAAAAATTAGAATATGACGAGTCTGAAATTTTTTCAACTGGAACCAAAGAAGCTTTCATTCAGAAATAATTTTTTTCCCGTTGTTTAAAACGATCGAAAATCGCAAAAAAAAAATAAATAAAAAATTCCTGAGTCATGAAACAAATTTTTGTCCGAAAAAGCAAAATCGCCATGTTTCCTTGATTCAAGCTGAAGAAAATTGTCGAAAAATTCTAAATTGATCAAAATTTTTGTTTATGCGTCATTTTTCATTATTGTTCACTAGTAAGAATTGGACATATAAAAAACTCAGAAAAAAACTCAGAAACCAAACAGAAGATATAAACTGATTTCTATTCTTGGTTCACTTTTCTCGTAGGCCAACCCACATTTTTTTCACTTAGCCGAAATGATTAAATTAATTTCAGCATTTTCACGCCGCCCTAATTTATATGTATTGGCGAACAAAGGATGTGTGGCATTATCGTAAAGTCGGTTCTGCGTATGACGTGTGTGTCTATAGAAATAGAACGTATACGATCGATATTCAATCTCGAAATAATGGGCATCTACCATTTTTTACATTCTCATTCTAATGAGAAGGTATTGGTTTTATGTAAAATTTGACATAGTCGGTTTTCATCAAATCTCCACGTTTTGAGACCTCCTGAGTCAGAAAAAACGATTTTTACGAAGGTGTCTGTCTGTCTGTAGTCTGTCTGTCTGTCTGTCTGTCTGTCTGTCTGTCTGTAGCCACGATAACTTTCGAAAAAATGATCAGATTTGATTGAGCTTTGGCACACTTTTTTATGGCCGAAAAATAGAGAACGAGTTCGTTAACCAGCTATTTTGGATGAAAATCCAAAAAGTGAGCACATTTTGAAAATTTTTGAGACCACTTTTTTTGAAGATTTGAAAATTCTATGTACGGTTATTAGTAGTACGCAAAATGACGAACAAAATATTCTTATGACTTTTTGTGATAAAAAAAAAAATTACTGGAGTTATAGCATTTTCAAAATTCCAAAAAACAAACTAAAATGAACATTTTAAGCCGAAAAACGCACGATATGAAAAAAAGTCAAGAGGAGAAAAACGTTGATTCCTGAACACCCTATAATATTTTCATAACAACTTTTTGAATTTTTTGAAAAATAAAAAATTCAAATTTTGATCGCACAAAAAATTAATGAAAAATCAAAAAAGCCATTTTGCTGTCAAACTATGCAAGATACCAGAAAAGATCATCTTACCAAAATCGTGTACCTAAAAAAGATCTACAAATTTCTTATCATTCACTTTTTGATATGACGCGTAGTTTTTGCTTTATTCGTAAAAAACAGCATTGAAAATAGAAAAATCAAATTTTCAGACGAATATTACCAGCTACGAAAAAATGACCGAAACAAAATTTGTTTATCCAAGGAAGAGGTACAAATTTATTGTGACTCATGTTTCGATAGGATGCGTGGTTTTTGTTTTATTCGCGAAAATAACATTGACAGTAAAAAAAATCAAATTTTTGAAAAAACAATGCAAGGTACGAAAACATATAAATGAACAAAAATTGTGCATTCAAAAAAGACTTACAAACCCGTAATCAATTTTTGTGGTAAGAATATATTCAAAATGAAAAAATTAACTTTTTTGATAAACGGCACAGGCTAAAATAAAATGTTAACTAATAAAATTTGTCGCCTGAATTATATCATCACTTTTCATTTGAAATCAAATACAAATTTAGTAATTTGTATATGAAGAACATATAACACCCCGTGCAGAAATCGCCCGATTTCGTACGTAATACCGATCTGGCCCCGATCGGGATTCCCGATCTGGCCCTCATCGGTATAACTCTGTGGCCCATACTTGGGCCAGACCGGGCCAGACCGATTTCCTACTGAAACGCCATCTCCATGCGCTCACAGAATTAGTGCTGGGTATTGTTTTTTGACAGTGCAGTGAATTTCGAATATTACTCGTTTGTAATATTCTGTGTATTATTGAGAATGCCTAAGGCGAGTACGCAATTTGTTCGGACGCATCGAGCACTATCCAATATACCTCGAAACCTGATTGAGGAGAATTAAAGTAAGTAATTACGCTCTGCGGCTCATTGAAAACTAACCTCTGATAAATTAACCATCAATTAACTTTTCTTTTCTCAATTAATGTAGATGAAATTATTATAGATGGTAATGTAAGTGATCCGGAACTCAATATTGATCAATCCGTTCCAATTATGAATTTGTTCGAGCCACAAAATTTGGAGTATGTGTTCGAAGGTCGAGAAGTGTGGTTATATCTCTTTTTCCGCGATGTGAAATGGGAAATTTAGCAACATTATTTCTTCTTCTGCCCTGTCTTTTGGATTACGTTTGGGCCAAGGAGTAAGATGAGCAAGGTAATTTACTGAATACTTTTTACACTGTTTTTTTGTTTCGTTGACAAATTTTAACATTTCGGAACTCTCTTCAACTTTCATCCTATAAATGCTGCCATGAACTGTTTTTATTTTAGTTTCTCGGGACCAGTTTAATTATTATTACTCTAAATTATTTTACCATTTTTGGATTGTTTTTGTAAATACCGCATATTTAATTTAATATGAAACACTTTGGATTCCTATGATTTGAAATCAAAATATATTGTATCATCAACAAAATAGTTGAATTTTCAACCCAAAAAGATGAATTTTCAACAAAAACAAATTAATTTTCAAATAAAATAAATTATTTTCAACCAGCAGTTGCATTAACAATCAAATAGTTGAACTGTCAAGCAAAAATAGCTAATTTTGGAGAAATTAGTTTAACTTTTAACGAAATAGTTCAGTTTTCAAGCAAAAAGGCTTATTTTCTGAAGACAGTTGAATTTTCAAACCGAAAAGTTGAATCTTTAAACAAATAGATGAATTGTCAATCAAGAAAGATGAATTTCAAACTAAATAGTTGAATTTGCAACTGAAGAAAGATATTTTTTGACCAAAAATGGAATAGTTGAATTTTCAGGTAAGAAATCAACTTTTAACAACAAAAAAAACACAAATTTTCAACAAAAAAGTTTAACTGTCAACCAAAGCGGTGAATCAAAAAAAAAAGTAAATATTTAACACAGTAGTTCAACTTTCAACTAATTAGTTGAATTTCCAATCCAAAAATATGTATTTTTAACTAAATTATTAAATTTATAACAAAAAAGATGAATTTTCAACAAAAATGTCAATTCTACCACATTGTTTCATTTTTATGAATAAGTTTAAATTAAAACTTCAACTTTTAACCAAGTAATTTTTATGTTCAGTCAAAAAAGGTGTTAGTTTTAAATCAAAAACAGTTCAATTCAACCTAAAAAGACAAATTTTTCAGAAAATAGATGAATTTTCAGCCAGGGACATTAATCTCCCATAAAAAAGGCCAGTTTTGAACTCATACACTCAATTTTCAACCAGAAATGAAATATTTACATTTTTAATTGAAAAAAATAATTTTTCAACCAACAAAAATCGATTTTTGTACAAAATAGTTCAATTTTTAAATGAAAGACGATTCGTCAACCAACAAATAAAATTTTGAACTAAGTAGTTCAACTTCCAACCTTAAGAAACTAGATGAAATTTTAATAAAGTATTTAGTTAAATTTTTAAGCAAAAAGTCAAATACTCATCCATATAGATGAATCGTCCAAATTACAGTTGACAAAACTAATTTTCATGAAAAAAAAACGAATTTTCAACCAGTTGAATTCAATAAAAAAGACAAATTTGTAACAACAACAAAAACATTTATTTTCAAAAAAATTGTTGAATTTTTAATTCGAAAAGATAAATTTTCCTCACATGAATTTTCTAACAAATAGTTGAATTTTCAAATTATAAAGGATAAATTTCTAATCAAAAATGGAGAATTTAAATTTTCAGATAAAAATCACCTTTCTCGGTGAAAAATTCAGCTATTTTGTTGAACATTAGTTTTTTATATTTCAGGTTATTTAACATTTTTTTATGAAAAGCAAACCTTCTCCTGGCAATTTATACCATCGACAATAATTTTACGTTTCTTAAAAGTATAATTAAACATTTTTTTCTGAAACCTGTTCTTGGGGTGCCCGTACTACTTTAATTTTAACTTAAAATAATGATGCGATTATATATATTTCCAGCTGTTATTTGTGCTAAATTTGAAAAGCAACATTGAAACCATTATTGGAAATTCCAAAGATTGGGGTGGCCGTCGAACGGAGAGCACCATGCACTAGTTTCGAGTTTACTCAAATGAAATGTATGTTATTTCGGTTTTAAATAAATAAAAGTTTATAATTTATAATTTGCTCTTTATTCGCGAAATTCATAAACGGGATTATAATCAGACTGATCGGGCACCCATCCGGCACCGACCGGGTTTCCCGATCGGGAGTCCCGACCTGGCCCCGGCCTGGGTGTGTGTTTCATCCGCGATCTGGCCCCGATCAGGATTCCCGATCTGGGCCCGATTTGGCCCGGTCTGGCCCCGATCGGGGCCAGATCGAAATTTCTGCACGGGACGAAGCACAAAGTGCGCGCTCAGTGTATTTACCAAATCGCACGCCGTAAGTGCGCTCAAACTTTTTTGTTTCTATCATACGGTTCAAATGATTTTCAAATCAAATATCGAGCGCGAAGCGCGAGTGTCTGGATGAGAATGTGTTCCTTAAGGTCGATAGAACCTTGAGTAAATAAAGTTCCTTTTCAGTCTAAAATAAAAATAAATTTAACAATCACTTAATATGTAGAGGTTTTTATAATTTTATAATATTTGCAAACAAACTTTTTCTTTTCATCGAAGTCGAACACGAAGTGCAAAAATCTAGAGGAACCTAGCGTAAAGCGCGATGCAAATACGCCCGAGCGCGTAGCGCGAGGTGAATACATAATCGAGCGCGAAGCGCGAGATAAATATATGATCGAACGCGAAGCGCGAGATCCAACAGTCGCGCGCCCTAGGCGCGCTGAAACTTGCGAGCGAAGCGAGCCGCGCGCGAAGCGCGCCATGAGAATGTGCCCGCGAAGCGGGCAGATTTTTTAAAATATTTTTATACTTTACTTTTTTATTTACTCCTTTGTGTTTAATCCTAAACATAGGCTTCGTTGGCATTTCAGGGAAACTCATTAGTACCCTACGCACTCAGTAATAACATGCTTATAACTATTTTTCTCTTTCCGAATTTCATTTCATCCTACGCGTGAATTCAATATGCATCCACAATGTTAGATTGGACGGCAAATGTAATATGCCATTTCCCAGAGTAACGGAAACGTTATTGGATGAAGAAAAACACTTTGAAAGAGGAATTGAGTTACTTCCAACGCGAAAACTCTTTAATGAAATTATAAACCACTCAAATAAACGTCAATACTTTTCGCCTGCAAGTGGCAGTCTAAAATATTATTTTCATGATTAATTGGTTTTGCCTAACGAGAGGTTCTAGGTCAGGAATATCGGAGTTGTTATCAAACCTATGTTACGGCCCTTCTTCAGCAGTTCAGTCGACCTGGAGCCTACAATATTTTACCGATTTGTTTAAAAATTTAAGGGTAAATTTATTACATGAAGCTCCATTGCTGTTCTTCAGAAAATTTTAATTCATTAATTATTTCTATATATAATTCACTTTTTATGTCCAAAATTCTATTCTTGTTAAGAATGATACATTTTCCTCGCATTTTCATGTTTTCTGAATCTGCTGCGTCTATTTTCTAAAAAATGGACAATGTATACACACAGATGTCATTTTAGCGATTTGTTATCAATTCCAAAAAGGTCTTATGCAAATAAATAAGGAATTACCAGATATATACACAAAAAGTGTATCTAGGATATCTAGACAGTCCGAAAAAATATATTCGTGGCTTTTACTTGGCGGCTATTTACTACCGCGAATTTTCAGAATTTTAAGCAGAATGAATAAGGATCACAGACACTTTTTGTGGGTGTTATACGTTAAAGATTTGCATATTTTTTATTAAAAATATGACACGGATAATAAATTTTTGAAAAATATCAATGTACCCGAACTATCAGCGGGCGATGCAATACAAAATGTTATCTTGAATATTTTTCCATATATTTGGCTATTGGTTATTGTACTTTTGTATGCTCTTGAAAATTTCTCTTATCCCTGCGAATATTAACCGATTATCATGATTTTTTTTCTCTACTTTTTTGTAATTATATAAATAAATTAATGCAGCTAATTGCAATTAAATTAAGCCATGCAGTAATAATTTCAGCTTTTTCAACCGGCCTGAATCTTATAACAATGAAAGGGTCATACGTTTCAGATAAACGATAGTGGCATTCGACTAACAGCGGAGTATCGGCCTCATCTGCTTCGGCAAGGCTCCACGACCACGAAGCGAAAACACAGAGATAGATAACGCTGAGCGTCACTGCTATTGTACTTTCGTTTTTGATCATTCAACAAAATAGGAAAAATTTTACGAAAAGCTGGGTCTGCTGGAAAAAGAGAAAACTATTTAGATGACGCGTGCCTTAAGTTGCCTTCAGTTGAAGCGTGCACGTTTACTCTCCCGCGCAACGGCCCACAGTGGTCCAGAAATGAAGTTTTGCAGACAAATTCGCCCACAGAATACATTTTTTAACCGATTTGAAATTTCTTTTTGAAATACTCTGCATCAAAAACATTATATTAAAAATTGTGCCTAATTATTATAAACAATTTATTTGACCAGATTTAACAGTATATCATTTTATTATAGAAAAAAACATTATTTTGTCTTTAAATCGTTGTAATTTATTTTTAGACTGGTACAAGTAACAAAGATAGTAATAATTTGAAAAATGAATAATTCATGAAGTTCACTAAACAAAAATTTTGGTTGAGCCAACCAGAATTCTGGTTGATTCAACTAGTACAGAATGTTAAATACGCCCTTACTATAAATTCTGGTTAAAAGTATCAGAATTTTCTGATTCGCAATCTTCTGGTTAATGTTACCAGAAATGCGGGTAAATTTGACCAGAATTTCTGGTAAGGTTAACAAGAAATCTTTACTAAACAGTTTTCTGGTAGCTTAAGAATACAGCGTTCTGGTCAAAATAACCAGATATTCTGGTAAACTTAACCAGATGTTCTGGTAAGCTCAACCAGATATTCTGGTACCCATTGATTTTCGACTATCGAATTTCGATACTTTTACCTTCATGGACTCTTCCTAACCCCCTCTGAAATTACATGGACTGCATCCCAAACAAAATAATGTAACAAAAGTTTCCGATAAAAGAGTGCAGCAACTATGTTCCGCTTGGCTAAAATTTCGTCTCTCTCTAATCTATATGTGGATATATTAATAAATGGCGATATTTACAACACTCGAAGCATTCTGTTTCTGAAACTATTCGTTAAGACTATTTTGTTTGGGATTTTACATAATATGCACTTAGATCACTTGGTCAATATCAAAATTCTCGAACATTCACTTTGTTTATTTATTGTCTACAATGTGAATATTTTAGAGAATATTTTTATCAAAGACACCCAAAAAATATGTGTTTGGTTTGGAAGTATCCCTGTACCACCGGTGTTGAGACAGATAATGCGCAGTTTTTTCTTATAACACAACTAAATTCGCGGTTTACTATAATTAGTTATACTTATATATAACTGAAAATACAATTAACAAATCGCGATTGTTCGAGAATTGGACATTTACGACAAAGCCTCACTTGACACATCCAGCAACACGACATGAGACAAAAGCCATATTTCTGAAATTAACCAGAAAAAATAAACCAGAGTAAATTGACTGGAATTTTATAGTCATAATAACCATAATTTCAGATCAAAATAACTAGAAATTTTTCAACCAGACGCGTCTAGTAACTTTAACTAGAACTTTTTTTTGAGTGTTATGAACCATTTTTTACCTAATAAATTTTTATGTGCAAAACAATTCATATCGTAGAAAAACTCACTTTGGGACAAGAATATTTCATTAAAAGCTGATTTTTCATGAAAAACATTAAAATGGTTATTGTCTAAACAATTTGCTTGAAGAGATGCGTTATCACAAAACTAATAGCACCACTGGATTCTACCGGAAAAATTATATAGAGTCCATATGTTAGACAATGTTTTCTCCACCATAAGTCTTATGTAGTATATATAAACAATTACAGAGAGATAAAAAAATGGGGAGTTAAAGAACGGACTTGAAATATGGTCAGGAGTAGATAGTAAATCACATGGTAGTCAAGGGGTCGGTCTGATTATGAAAGAGAGTGCAAGACAGCATGTGAAGGAGCATGGATTTATTTCTCCCAGATTGTTGTGGGTTAGAATAAAAGTGGGAATCATAAAATCATTTATCATAGCGTGCTAGGTTCCAGTTGATGGTGAAAGGAGTGTAGTAAAAGACGCTTTCTGGGACGCTTAAAATGATACTATAGGTAATTGCGATGATGGGGAAATAATAATTCTACTAGGAGATATGAATGGATGGGTTGGTATCCAACTTAAGGGTACGGAAAGGGTGCTAGATGACTAACTAAGTACCGTAAGCAAAATATATTCCAAAATACTTATTAATAGGCTAATGAAAATAACAGAAAAAAAAGATGTGGGAAGTCCAATGTGGATTTATGCCAGAAAGATCATGTACGGGTCAGATATTCAGCTCGAGACAGATCACAGAAAAAAGTTTGAGAGTAAATAAAAAAGTTGCCTGTGCATTTCTTGACCTAAAAAAAGCGTTCGACAAAGGTGGATAGAAGTAAACTTTGGGAAGTCCTGAAATAGTATGGAGTCAATGGATGGCTGCTATGAGCAATAAAAACAATATATGTAGGTAGCAAAGCGAGTGTGAGGGTAAATGGGAAAACTGAGTAACTGGTTCGATATTATGTAAGGTGTTAGGCAAGGATAAGATATGTGCTCATAGCTATATATCATATTCATGAACAAGTGTCTAAGAATGGCCTTCCTCGACGAAGAAGGTGTGGATCTCGGGGCTGTGAGGGTGCGTAGGTTAGCGTTCGCAGATAATGAGGTTTTTATGGCAGAGTCAATCGAAAACTTGCAAAGAATGTTGAGCAAACTGAAAACAAACATGAAGAACATGGGCCTCAAAATTAATGTGAATAAAACAACAATTATGGCCTTTAAAGGAAAGGATGAAAAAACAATATGCAACATTGTCCTAAACGATTCAAGAATAGAACAAGTTAATAAGTACATCATCGGCAGAGCAGGATCAATTATCAGGTAAAAACATACCAGATACAACTAAAATGGCAATATATAATTCTGTATTTACACCCACTGTGCTGTACGGTAGCGACACCTGGACCGTCCAAGAAAAGTATAAGAGTTAAATTAATGCAATTGACATGAAATTCCTGCTTAATATGTGCGGTAAAACTGTGATGGACAAAACCCAGTAATTAGATAATCCACAAAGAATGTGGTGTAGAGGAGAGAGAGTAAAAAAAATTTGTCAAGATGGTTTGGGCATGTTGAGAGAATGAAAGATGAACGACTGACGAAACAAGTATATCGATGTAAAGTAAATGGCAGCATACCCGAAGGCAGACCAAAGAAAGAATCTTCAGAATGTGTGAATGAGACCCTTATTCCAAGAGATATAAAAAGCCATAGAAAGACAAGAGGTTGCATGAGGAAATGCATGGACGTGAAGTAAGCTAAAGAGATATGCCAGGACAGAAAAGTGTAGCGACAAATACTTTGTATGAAATACATGATGAGTGTCAGTGGAGTGAATTACGCTTGAAACAAAAGACTTGGCTACTAATGGGCAAGAGTGAAGAGCTTTATATGGTGACTTTGTGAAGCTCTTCGCCTGGGGTAATTGCTGGAGAGATTGGTCAGCGTCCTGGGCTGGAACAGTTTTGCGGAACGAAATTGTTGTTTAAATAAACAACGCGGCGGTTCTAGATTAATCTAAAAATCTATACCCCCCCCCCTATACCGCCTCGTATAATTCCCTTTCTTACCGAGTGAGTTACGCTCACCCTGAAAGGGATATGTCTAAATAGTACAATAATATTAATAAAACATCGTACGACATGTACATCGTACATCATCGTACCGCATAACAAAAATTGTTGACAGCAAAATTATCCAACACATGGGCTCTATATAATTTCCCCATAGAACCGAATGGTGCCATTAGCTTTACCGTAACAGAAATTATTTTTAAAAAATTGTTTAAAAAATATAAAATTTTAATATCTTTTTAATGAAAAATCGTCTTTTATTATTCAAATGTTCTCATTACAACATACTTTTTACTATGTCAATTGGTCTGCCCATGAGGCCTAATAGGTTTGAAAATTGTTTATAACTTCATAAGTTGTTTATAAATCTTCAAATTATGACAATTTTGTATTACTTATACCGTATTACTTATACCATTCTAATAATAAATTACAACAATTTCAAGACAAAATAATTTTTTGCTACTACAAATTGATATACTGACGTATTCCTTCAAATGAATTATTTATAATAATTAAATACAATTTTTAATAAAATATTTGTGATTTCTAAGTCTGACTTGAGTTCTGACTAACAATGACTTTATTTAAAATATTCTTTCAGAGATAAAAAATCATACTGTTGAAAGGAACAATTTTCTCGCTGTATTTATTTAAGTATTGTTAAATGCAAAACAATTGGATTTATACGCTTGTAAATAATGCAAAGTGCATAGCTTGGCAACCAGATGAGGCTACCATTTTTTTCAAATTAAAGATAAAAGCATAAGGAATTATATTAACATCAATTGAAAACTTTCCGGGATTTTAAAACTTTTTCAAAACTATTTCACCACAATATCTTACTTACCCCAGACACCATACTTAGCTCATATCATTTTTTATGAAAATCTATCGATTGAGATATAAATAATTTAATTGAAACTTTATCCAGCCTGAAAAAATCTGGATTACCTGTTACATGCAGTGTCGTAAAATGATCATGTTTAGAGTAAGTACTATAAATTGCAAAATAAAGTATCTGAATGCATATAGCATCAGTATACCGGCATTTCTCTCCAAACAATGCACCACAAAAAACTTTATGACTCCCTTACTGCGACGTTACATTTTCCGAGCTGGCGAATACGAATATCTCGAGAGACAGAGATGAATTCATAGGTGGAATACCGCGCACAAAGCCACGCTCGATTACATCCTACTTTAAAAGAATTCACGAGATCGGCCCTCGCCATTCTTTCGAAAAGCGTCGAATGCAAGAATAATGTAGTCAAACAGCACCAGTCGAAATGAAAGCAGCCAGCGAGAAATCGATGGTTGCAATGTCGACAGAAGAAATCGAAGCGGAGGAAAAAGTGACAGTTACAAGGAATTCAGTTCCGATTCTAGTACAAGTATATTTCCTTCTACTCCACCAAATTATATTGCCCCCGATCTTGAACTTGAACAAACAGAACCAGTCAAACTCCTTCTGATATGTGAAAAGTTTGTCTCAAAGAAGTCGGAGAACTTGAGAAATAAAAACTTCGCTCTTCGGTCTTGAATAAAGTTAGCGTTCAAATACCAATTCGGTGTTAACCTAGACCAAGTTAAATTGAAGTTTATATCGCTGATTGACAACTTCAATTGAGATTTTTATAAAGCGATTGAATTCAAACAGAGGTTTGAGTTTTGCGAAAGTAATCACACTGGTGTTGTTCAAGCCTACACAATTTCATTGCTTTAAAAGTTAAACCCTATAAGGGATGTACTACATCCTACACTCTATCCAAAATCCTAGTTTAAAAACTTCAGTATTTTCGACCTTAAGATTTAATCCTTTCTCAATAGATCTAAGCAAGTGCTTAAATGTAATTAACTGCTTGGAAAATTGTATACTGCGTGAATTAAAATGAATCTGAGTGAATCCGATGTTCATCTTTACATGATTCCGATTCAATATTAACCAACTTATCATTCCGATTTATTCCGGGGGTCAAATCAAATTCATTCCACATGATTCTTCTCCCAAACAGCACCCAATTTGAAATCACTTCAAATGATTTCGTCATATATCGACAGACTTTCGAAAAGAAACCGCGTTATTTTGAATCAGCTTTTTATTCCATCTGAATTCGGTAATAGAATCAAGTTCATTTTGAATAATTTCGAATTTTTGAATCAGCTTTTCATTCCTATTGATTTACGGGCAAAAGTAAATTCGTATTGTCTATCAGCAGTCGTTCAGAAAGATTCCATCTCATACCGAATTATTCCCTTTCCATCAAATTCAAAATCTTAAACTGTTTAAATTTCATGAAATCCAATATTTGCACCAAGAAATTTTGATTTATTATTGATATTTCACTTGATGCTCAATAGAATCTTGTCTGTTTTTGTATCAGTTACTAGATTTACTATCTAGTATAAAATTTGTGTCATTGAATCAGTGATAACGACTGAAGGTGTTTCTTCTAGAAAGAAAAAACTCGAGGAGGAAGAAGCAAAAGAGATTGGTCGGTCTGTGGCTGGAAGTTCGTGGGTAGAGAGACTTCTGAACTAGATGGAGACGCTGCGTTGGTTGGCACGTGACTGGAATTCCACCCAACTCCTTCTCCATTTCTCCTGCACTGTCGTCGCTTGTTCAGCCAGCTAGCCCATCGACGTATTCGCATTACGAACCTTGGATAGAATCAAAGTGTGTACCTAGCCAACAAGAGCGCTAAACCTAACTCAACAGTTCCGAATGGGATTGCGGTTCCAGGAGGGAATCTAGAAGTGCATTTTCACTCTTCGATTCAACACCAAATTCTCTAGAGGCACACAACACCAACAATTCAATACCTTCCAGAAAGTGTTTTGATGATTCTCTCAGCAAATTTAATGGAAATATTACCAGAAATCGAGTTTTATTTTTAGGGTAAATTATTCTAAATATTTAACGTTTCCACTCGGAACAAAAACAAGACTGACTCATTTTTTAACAGTAGATGCTTTAGAAAGACAACAAGAAGATAAAAAAACAATTAAAATATGAAAAAATTACGTCACCAATTATCATTTCCATTTATCCAAAACTGTTCTAATGCACATTATTTTTAGGGAAATATGCACGTAAATAGAAGATTTTTTAATATTCATCAGTGACCAACCTCTAAGTTCAACAACTCAAGGACATACACGTCACAGTTTTTACAGTCTTCGTTGGCTCGTTTCATTGATCCCCTCACGAGAACAAAAGTCATGAATCGTTGAGAAAGCAAGTGGCTCCCATAAGAATCTCTACTGAGTCTGGATATTTCCTGCGAACTCCATGTTTTTAACGATTTTACTCTAGAGATAGAAGATTTAAAGCAAAATGAGCACAATTTTCTTTATTGAACTTAGTTTTTCTTTTATAGCTAAAATATATTTTCGCTAGTTTTTAGTAGTTTCTATTATCGTTTTCTGTTTATAAAGAAATTAAAGTTAACACTTCAGTTTAAAATGAACCAGTACGGTTGTTTTGCAAGTATACTTTTTTACTTTTCTTAAACATAAACACTATAGACTAATCGCTTTTCGATTCTCTTACTCACTTTCTCTCAGATAACCGATATACTCATTCCCAAGTTCTCCAAAGTTCTAACCAATTGCTTTCAAAAAAGTAAACTGTCGATTAGTTCCCGATGATGGCTATAGTTGGGTGTTCCTCGGCTTTGCCCTATCTTGGTCTCAAGTCTGAAAGTGCTTCAAGCTTCCCCCTTCCAAGTTTCTTCACCCTTACAGTTCTCGCAGATAATAACATTTTCCCTGAGCGTCAAAGTTCCTCTCATTGGTGGCGTAATAGAAACAAGGCCGGATGGTTCCATCCACCAAAAGGAATTGCTTTTACTTACCTTCTCCCGTGGGACCACCGCGAAACTTCTTGGTGCAAGCGAACGACGCGACAACAAGGAGTCAAACGTAAACCGACCTGAAGGAGTTTTGATCATAAATAAAATATTATCACTTGAAAAATCGTCGATGACCTACACCGAAAAATATGATATTGAATCTGGAGCACGCTTATTTATATACCATACGCCCTAATTTGTAATACCTGCAATTCACTCCAACCCGTTTACCAACACATAAATACACTCCTTAATCCCTCCCACGAACCTTCATTTTTATTACCACGCCTTCGCAATTCAACCCGATTTTTTATGTTGTATATAAATAATCTCTTAAGCGGGTTTCTTAACATGCAATTTTTTATTCATACAGGATAAAACATCGAATGGCAATCAAACGTAATCGAATGGCAGAATAAAATAAGATATTTTTTAATGAAAAATCATCTTTTGATGAAATGCTCTCATTTAAATTTTAACTTCTTTGTCATGTCCATTGGTCTGCTCTTGGGCCTTCACAGAATCAAAAATTGTTTATGAATTTATAAATTGTTTTTACATTTTAAATTTATGACAATATTTTGTTACAAAAAACCATTCCAATGAATGGCGTTAAATAAATAAATACTAAAAAAATCTAATTAAAAAATCCCGCACCGCAGATCTCTTCAAAATTAAATCATAACCTTAATTTTACAAAAACGAAATTGTAAAGCAAATGAAATCTAGAGTTTGTAGATGTAGACTTTTTTCAAAAGTAAATTCATGATCTGGCCCACTGTGTGTCGTCTGTCTGACTATAACGGCGAAGCATCACTGGGCAGCGAGGTACCCGGCGAATGATGTAAGCTGACTAGCATTATAGTCCGGCGTGCCGCAGCATACACTGTTAGAAATCTTTATAGAGATTTTACTATAAAAATACAATGGAATATAATACGTAATAATAATAATAATTATAATATAATATAATATAATACTTGGACGTATAGTAAATACTAGATTTTATACATGTTAGCACTCTGAGTCATAAACAAATCATCGTTTTTCTTGTGATTTTTTTTTAACTTTACAACTTTTTTGAAATCAAAAGATCAGATTGAAAAATATTTGCTAATACATCAGTCATTATTGAAATATGACGTATAAGTGAAACTTTTTCCGAAAACTGAGTGAAAGGTGAAAATTCCAGATACGAAAAATAACTTCTACTTTATATTTGTACTTCTTTAATTTATTTTATGATTGTTCAATTATTTACCTAATCCATAAATTATAAAATTTAAAAATTGAATTATAAGAATGATTACTTGAGACCATCGTACACATGTGTTATAATTTAACATTAATAATCCGGGAATGTATATTCATGAGACAATATTGACATTATAAACAAATTAAATTGAATAGTTCCCTTATAAACATTCATCGTGGCATTACTATAAAGTAGTTCCCAGACTTCATTTATTACAAATATTTAAGATTTTTTTAATCAAACATAGCACTCAAACACCCAAAACTCCCCGCATATAAATTTTAATGAAATCGGATAAATAGAAAAAAATCACAACTAGAGGGATGCAAAATTACCCCTATAATAAATCCTCAATCATTATTTAAATAAATTGATTTTGCGCAAATCACCTTTTCACTTTTGAAGGTCATATGAATTATTGTCAGGGAAACAAATATAAACATTTTTTTACTACAAAAGTGAGACGGAAAGGGATCCCTTTTAGTAGAATCTCCCATATGTATATGCAAAAATATACCTCGGGCAAATTTTATTGCAATGAAAGGTATGAATATAGAGGAGGTTTCAATTTTTTATGCATACTAAAAATGAGATTTTTCGATTTCACAAATATATTTTAATGAATATTTCAACGAAACGTGGTCAGACATCAATTTATATTTCATCCACATATCTTTCGTTTTTTTCAAAGAAGATATTTTTAAGTTAAATTTAAAATGACTGAATGTTAAATAATTCCAATTTTGCGTTGTACCATATGGCATGTCAAAAGAAGATTATTTCTTTATTTCTCAGGGTATGTTTTCAATTTAAAATTGTACAATATTACAAAATTTTAATTGAACATACACAGTTTTCAATATTTAATTGTCCATTTTATACACTCAAAATTATGATTTGATGCTTTTGAATGCTTCAATTTGTTTATTTTTTAAAACTTTAATCTGAAAATTTCGCTGATCTGTAGAAATCTTTGAAAAGCGAGAAATTAACAGGAAAATTTTTCTGCGAACAGACTGAGTGGCCGTGCCCTGATATTCCAAATAATTATTTACAGTGGTAGATTCTCGTATAGTACATAAAAATATCAATTAATAATCTTTCAATTTTGCAAATAAATGCTTGTTGTGACACAAAATGCAGTTTTACTGATTAGTAGTATGCAGGGCGATAAGAAATACTTCTGAAATGGTATGTCGCTCTGTTTAGTATTACGGAACTTTTCATCAGATTAACTGGTTAAGAATACCGCATGGGCTAATGTTACGGAAATTTCTGTAATCTTAAAAAAACTAGAAAATGACTTGAGTGTATACGTAAAATTCCGTAAAACTATATGTCGCACGCATTATTAAACATTAATAAAGAAAAATATTATTTTTTATTCTTTACAAAAGATATCAACACTGTCAAAAATAAACTTACAATAAGTTTTAATAAATTGTACGAAGTTGTCTGACAAAATTATCTTCAAATCTCAGAAATGATGAACAAAAAAGACAAAAAGTTATTTATATTATTCAATGAAGTTGTTTATTTCTCCAATAGCACACATTGAATTTACGGACCACCTCACCACCACTCTAAGAAAATAACGCAGTCACAACTTGGTGAGAAACAAAACACCGCCTTATGAACATTCGTTTACCTTTCATATACGAAACAGAGCGATTTGAATTACAAAGGGCTGTTTATGGGTCAAAAAAGTTAGTCTCCTTCACGATGTCAATAGGTACATATTTTTTTGTCAAAAAAAATATTAAACGCTACGAATCGCTTGGGGCCCTCCATAAAGTACGTAACAGCTCGACAACTTTTTTTGTCGGGATGGGCTTCGGGAAAATGGTACGATTTGTTACATGAAAGTAAGGGGGTAGAAAACTGATACTTTCACGTAATTTTATTAGCAAATCAACCCTATAGGAAATCTATGTATCCAAAATTATACTATAGCATTAAAGTATAGTAATTACAATACAAGATTGTAATAACGTTATAAAGACTTTAATATCAGGATAATTAGATTAGTATTTTGATTCATTTGCATGATTCTCTAGAAAAATACCCATAAAAAAGGGTTTCTCACAATTTTTGAAATTACTACCACCCCAACATTATCCTGCACTATTTACTAAATACACATTTAGAGATTTGGTGATCTAATTTTCTATATTTGATGAAAGATTAATTATGCAGTGAAAATATCTGAAATCTTTAGTAAAGGAATTCAATCTTATAAATTGTTTTGAATAATATAAAGTTACTTGATTTGAAAAAAAAGATTTCAGAGAATGGTAGAACCTCGGTTTGTTACATTTTATTGGCTTTTATTAGGATTGCAACTGTTTAAAAAAATATTTATATCATCTTAGTTCATTTTTTTCATGTACTGAAAATTCTAGAAAAATGCATAACCAAATATAGAGGTTATTAACATTAAATACCATTATTTAATGAAATAACCTGTACAGAAAATTCGTTCATTCCTAAATTGATAGTTTAAATTACTTAAGGGGGGTCTAACCAGAATTGAGAACCATTTACGGCTTTATTAAGGCTTTAACTGGTTCTAGATTCTGGTTGAAACCCCCTTAAATAATTCAAACTATGAATTTAGGAGTATTCCTTAACGTTGACAACTTTTTAATTTAAGATTTCGAACATCCTATATAACTAAGATTATTATAAATACATAGCAGAAAATAATTCTAATTTCAATTTTTTCGTTTAACATTTTTTGTCGAATAATTGTAAGTTTTTCTATTTTCTATTCTATTTATCTTTCTGTATGACTTGTAATCTTTTTCCTAATGCTCTTTCGAGGAAACGATAAACAAAATAATGAAGAATTATAGTTAAGGATACTCAATGATAAGTTTACTGTAGAGAGAGGTGGTGGGTGAGAGAGTTGGGGGGGGGGGGGGAGTTCACAAACGAAGGAGAGTTCCCCGTGGACTTGAAACGTGGCGCAATTCCTAACCAGGAGGAACACTCGTGACTACCAATTGTTAGGTGGAGTTATTGGTTTTCGGAATTCAAACTTATTAACGATCTTACGAAGTTGGAATCAGTCTCGTACAATGACCTTCGGAATGATGAAGTTTTAGAAAGATTATTAATATTCAGTAGAAGGGTTTTGTAATAAAAAAAGATGCAACGTACCAGGTAGATTATTAAGTAAGGTGCAGTAATAATAATTCGACGTATATAATTTACGAAACAGAAACAAATTGATCTATGAAAGGGAAACTTTAGTGTAAAAAGTTCAAGAAAAAGCAACTAGTAATTCCAATTTAATAATAGGAAAAATGAGAAAATATGTTTGCCGAGGAAACGGGAAGAAAGTTGAGAATAATAAGGAAGAAGAAATACAGATAAAATTCTTTTTGAAACTCCGTACATCCATTTATTTTGGCGCGCTGGTTACGAGAATGATAGTGAAAGTAACCGGAAACTTTATTTTCGTGATGAAAACTATGGAAAACCTATACAAGTCAGGGTTTTTCGAATTTGCCTCAGGAAATAAAAAAAATTACAGAACATTTTTCAGACAAAAGTTGTAGATCCGATCAAAATATACATTTTTTATTTCGTGCACTTTTCCTCACAGATGAGTGAGTAGTTTCGGAGAAAATCGCTATTGAAATTTATTAAGTACAACAGGCTTGAGTCGTTGGAAAGAGGTAAGGGTTTGACCAATATTATTTCTGTGACCAGTCACAGAAGGCCGAACACTTATACTGGACTCAAGTCTGTTGCATTTTCTAAATTTCAATTGCGATTTTCTCAAAAACTATTGATCTGGAACGGAAAGTGTATGACATAAAAGATGTATACTTTGATTGGATCTAAAAATTTTCCGAAATTTGTTGCATTTACCGAGATAAATTCGAGAAACCATGATTTTTATGGGTTTTCCATGGTTTTCACTATGAAAATCAAATTTTCGGGTATTTTCACTATTATATTCGTAATTAACGTGTCAAAATGCATAGGTATAAAGAGTTTCAAATCAATCGGAGGTATGCGCTTTCTGAAAGTGCACCCAGAAATACTTACGATAAGAAAAATAAGATCAGAAAAATAACTGAATAAGAAGTAAACGAAAAACACGAAAAGGCAGAATGTGGGCAATGAAAAAAAAAATTATAATAAAAAAGGTTTGAAAACACAAAAGAGAAACTGTGTGGAACACTAAAAAGCAGGAAAAAAATAAGAAGAGAGAAAACACGTCAGTAGGAAAATAATAAACAACTGGTCAAGTTATTAATAAAAACAGGCACTGACTAGTATCATGCTGTTTTCCGTAACGTTAGCCCTGCACGTGAGATGAATGAAATGGGAAGTATATATTTTTTAAATATATTAAAAATAAACGGTAAATAATAATATATTTATTGAGTCACTTTTCATTACTAGTTTACCCTGATAATTAGAATGTTGTCTACTCGGTGGGTTTCCTATCACCACTACGTAGCGCGTCCTCA
>CAKNYM010018965.1:433-12461 GCA_932195095.1 Andricus curvator
AATAACATTTTCAATATTATAAAGTTATTGCTTTTGAGTGAAAATCTGATTTTACAAATTTCCAAATTACATAGTTATTAATTTTGAGTAAAACGCTGATTTTACAATTGTCTGTTTTAAATAATATTTTTAATATTATAAAGTTATTACTTTTCAGTGAAACGCTAAATTTATACATTTTTCTGTATAAAATAACATTTAAAACAATGGTTTTTGCCATTTTCTGTTTTCAATAATACTTTCAACATTATAAAGTTATTAATTTTGAGTAAGACGCTGATTTCACAATTGACTGTATTAAATAACACTTTCAATATTATAAAGTTATTAATTTCGAGTCAAACGCTGATTCTATACATTTTTCGGTACTAAATAACATTTTCAATATTAATATTGAATAAAAGGCTGATTTTACAATTATCTATTTTCAATAACATTTTCAATATTATAAAGTTATTAATTTTGAGTAAGACGCTGATTTTACAATTGACTGTTTTAAATAACACATTCAATATTATAAAGTTATGAATTTCGAGTGAAACGCTGATTTCATACACTTTTCTGTATTAAATAACATTTTCACTTATAATTTTGAGTAAAACGCTGATTTTGCAAATTTCTGTTTTCAATAATATTTTCAATGGTATAAACTTATTACCTTTGAGTGAAACGCTGATTTTACAATTTTGTTCTGTATTAAGAAAATTTTCAGTAATAACATTGAGTAAAACGCTGGTTTTACAATTGTCTGTTTTCAATCATATTTTCAATATTTTGAAGTTATTAATTGCGAGTGAAACGCTGATTTTAAACATTTTTCTGTATTAAATAACATTTTCAAAATTAATTTTGGATAGAACGCTGATTTTTAAAATTTTCTATTTTCAATAACATTTTCAATATTATAAAATTATTACTTTTGAGTAAAACGCTGATTTTACAATTGTATGTTTTCAATAACATTTTCAAGATTATAAAGTTACTACCTGTGAGTGAAACGCTGATTTTCGAATTGTTTGTTTTAAACAACATTTTCAATGTTATGAAGTTATTACTTTTGAGTCAAACGCTGATTTTAAAATTGTGTTCTCTAGTAAGAACATTTTCAGTAATAATATTGAGTAAGACGCTGATTTTACAATTGTCTGTTTTAAATAACATTTTCAATATTATAAAGTTATTACTTTTGAGTGAAACGCTGATTTTATAATTTTGTTCTGCATTAAGAACATTTTCAGTAATAATATTGAGTAAAACGCTTATTTTACAATTGACTGGTTTAAATTACACTTTCAATATTATGAAGTTATTAATTTCGAGTCAAACGCTGATTTTATACATTTTTCTGTACTAAATAACATTTTCAATATTAATATTGAGTAAAACGCTGATTTTACAATTGTCTCTTTTCCATAACGTTTACAATATTGTAAAGTTCTTACCATTGAGTGAAACGCTGATTTTACACATTTGTCTAGATTAAATAACATTTTAAATAATAATATTGAGTAAAACGCTGATATTGCAATTGTCTGTTTTCTACAACATTTTCAATATTATAAAGTTACTACCTGTGAGCGAAATTTGAATGAAAAATGATTTTACACTTGTTTGTTTTGAATAACATTTTTAATATTATAAAATTATTAATTTTGAGTGAAACGCAGATTTTCTAAATTTCCAAATTACCTAGTTATTAATTTTTTGTAAGACGCTGAGGTTACAATTGTCTGTTTTAAATAAAATTTTCAATATAATAAAGTTATTACTTTTTAGTGAAACGCTAATTTTATACATTGTTCAGTATAAAATCAAATGTAAAACGCCGGTTTTTGCAATTGTCTGTTTTCAATAATATTTTCAATATTATAAAGTTATTAATTTTGAGTAAGACGCTGATTTTACAATTGACTGTTTCAAATATAACTTTCAATATTATAAATTCAGTAATTTCGAGTGATACGCTGATTTTATACATTTTTCTGTATTTGAATTTGAATTTAAATTTATTGATAGAATAAGCCCAACAGCCAGAGGCCAATTACAGAGCTACAAAAGTACATTGTATTACTAATATTTGTAATAATACATAGTAGTAGTATACTAATAACTAAATGAAGCGGTATAATATTATCTGTTATATACAACATACATACATACATGCATACATACATACATATATATATATATATATATATATATTAAATCCAAAAGTCGACCATTCTTGTTTAAGATATAATTGGTTTGCTTAAGCTCAAAAAATTGCATAAAAGAGGCTAATAATACTGATTTACCATCTAGTATGCCAGAATCACAGAACTTCTTAAATTCAGGTGTATTAAAGTCACTCGAAATGAGTAATTTATGGCTCCAAAAGTCACGTCTTAATGTAAGAGCCTCTAATAAGGATTCAAACACGTCGATTGAGGTCAATGGAGGTATGTATAGTGCAAGAATGATATACCACTGAGAGTCTATGTAGGCTTTAGCACCAACAATATCAATATGTGACAAGTCTGTAGTAATTTCAGTTAGATTCAACTGAGAAGAGAGAAGGCTAACGTGTATTGCAAGAAGTACACCTCCACCTACCCTAGTAACACGGCCAGCACGAAGTATATTGTAAATAGAACAATCAAGAAGTTCCGAAGTATTTGTATAAGGTTTAAGCCATGTTTCTGTGAAAACTAAAAATTTATAACAGCGAAGATCTTGAGAAGTTAAAATTAAATCAAATTTTGTGTTCAAACCTCGCGTATTTTTATAATAAAGCAGATAACTATTGAATACAGGCGATCTTCCTGTTATTACAGTTTGGGAGTCTTGCAAGCAATTATCACTGGTTCCCCATCCTTGTGAATTATTTTTAGGTTCCTCTCGCCTTTTGCTAATCGGCGGTTGAGTAGTTTCTTCGTCTCTTTGTAATGAGAAAGTTGCATAGGAGTTCGGTCCATTGAGATTCTGAGCGGACCAAACAAAAGTGCCTCTGCAGAGTTCACTGTTAGAGATTGTTTCTTTTTGTAGATGAAGGCACGAAGTACTTACTGAGCCATATCTGTCGTCTCAAATACAATCTTTACTGGTCTAATTATACTGGAACTTAATTGTTTTCCAATTCTCATATGTCGTTTTATTTTATGAAAAATATCGGCATTGAGTGGAAAGAGAACTTTCATAATATCCTTAATTTTATCTTTGTCAGACAGAGATGTTGTTTCTGGTAAACCAAATAAGATTATATTAGATTTGCACTTTTGACGTTTCTCCATTTCAAGGATACAATCTCGAGAATTAAATGTTGAAGATATTTGTTCATCTTGCTTACTAGTGATTAATTCAGACTCAAGTTCCGCAATCTTTTGATTATGATTTAGAAATTTAAAATCAAAATCTTCAATTTGATTTTTCAGCTCAGAAAGGTCATCCACTTTTGTTGACAGAGAGTCGACAGAATTTTGAACCTGAAGAAAGTTTTCACGAAGAGCATCGCCATGAGTTTGGAGCATTGGTTTAACAACAGCACTTATTGCACTTTTCAATGTTTCAATGTCAAATAAAATCTGTCCGCGCTCTGAATCAACAGGCGACGTTTTTCTAGAACCACAACATCTAGCAAATCGGCCATCAATTAGGGTTTTTAATGTAACAGTACATGCCTCGTGATATTTAGTTCCACAGCCGGGGCAACTGATAATTGTAGAATCAGGTGTAAAAGGTTGTTTACATCTGCCATAAGCACAGAACTCACTTGGCAATGATGAAGTATTAGGATTTAGCGTGTTTTGAGACATTTTGTGAAGTTTTAATATTTAATATATAAAAACATCAATAATTAAGGGGGAAAAATAAATGTCACTATTAGAAAATCTGTTAGAAAAACTGTTAGAAAATAAATTATTAAAAATGTCACTATTAGAAAATCTTATCAACAGGTAGGTACGACACTAGTAAGCGATCGAGCAATGAGATAAGAACGACAAGAGTTTCCCATGTAAGCTATATATGTGTAAAGCACATTCAGCCCAACAAACAAGTCGCACTCACACGTATTAGTTCCAGTTCAAGCCACCAAAATTCACAGCATTCCGGGAACACAAATCAATCCTTTTTTATCAATAAGATATTGCAGGGGGCAGATAATATGAAGAAAATGCGCCATCAGCAAACCAAGAAATCTTGGGCAATCATGCCAACAATAAAAAACGCGAACCATTTTCACTTTAATCCAAAAATAGGCATAGCACACACAACACGTCCTACTAGCTCTCCGTCATCTTTCTGTTAGATAACATTTTCACTAATAATATTGAGTAAAACGCTGATTTTACAATTGTCTGTTTTCAGTAATATTTTCAATGTTATAAACTTATTACCTTTGAGTGAAACGCTGATTTTACAATTGCTTTTTGAAAATAACATTTTTAATATTACAAAGTTATTGCTTTTGAGTGAAACGCTGATTTTACAATTTGGTTCTGTATTAAGAACATTTTCAGTAATAACATTGAGTAGAACGCTGGTTTTACAATTGTCTTTTTTTCAATCAAATTTTCAATATTATAAAATTATTAATTGCGAGTGAAACGCCGATTTCATACATTTTTCTGTATTAAATAACATTTTCACTAATGATATTGAGTAAAACGCTGATTTTGCAATTTTCTGTTTTCAATAACATTTTCAATGTTATAAACTTATTACCTTTGAGTGAAACGCTGATTTTACAATTGTCTTTTTTAAATAACATTTTCAATATTATAAAGTTATTGCTTTTGAGTAAAACGCTGATTTTAAAATTTCGTTCAGTATTAAATAACATTTCCAATATTAATATTGGATAATACGCTGATTTTAAAATGGTCTATTTTCAATAACATTTTCAATATTATAAAATTATTACTTTTGAGTAAAACGCTGATTTTACAATTGTATGTTTTCAATAAAATTTTCAATATTATAAAGTTACCACCTGTGAGTGAAACGCGGATTTTAGAATTGTATGTTTTAAATAACATTTTCAATGTTATGAAATTGCGCTGAAGTTGGAGACGTCTACCGCGTGACGGTTTCACTAATTTTTATGAATTTTCAATTTTTTATATTTTTTTTGCATATTACTGTGAGATAATGTTTATGAACGAAATTGGCACTTTCGGTTTTTTGAATTTTAATCTAAAAAAAAATGGGAGCAAAAAGAAGTTTTTTTCCAAAAATGTTAAGTTTTCCCCAAAAAAAATAATTTCACTGCTTTTTTTCTTTCCATTTCCATATACGTTATCTGCGAGATGGACACAGAAAGCTCCAAATTATACTCAGAGAAATTTCCTCTTGTGACAAAAGGATGTTTCTTGACGTAAATGGAATTTCCCCTTAAATTTAAGTTTGAGAGGCTTTTCATTTGTCTCAACAGGAATCCTTTTGCATCAACAATTTTCTTTATGCGACTCACTTCACCTAATCTTGCAGCCAAATAATTCTGTTTGTTTAAAAAATATATTCACGTCCTTCAAAACAAAACAGGCAAGAGGACGATCCTTTTGTTTCCAGACAACTTTTTCTCTGAGTGTTACTGTTCCATCACCAAAAATGTGTCAAAACCGAGAAGATATGCCCCTGACATCGTGTCGAATCACCTATACCAGGGGTCTCCACAATCCACAGGTGCAGCGTGACCCAGGATCGCACGACCTTTTTCAAGATATACTTTTTTTTTTTTAATGGAAACTGAGAGAAAATTTATGACCTCGGGAAAAAATCCCAGTTGGAAGGGCTCGGTTCTGAAATTTGCACATGGAGTACCCTTTTTCAAAAGTTTCCAAGCGGTTCGAATCAGGTAAAGAATATTGACAGTTCTGGGTCAAAGCTGAGTACATCCAACCTACTGGCCTGGGATCCCAAGTAGATACAGGATCTAAGTTTGGAGACCCCTGACCTATACGGTCGATTTTCATATAAAATTACGAATATGTGACAGTTTGAAAGTTCATATTATTAAATATATTAACCAAACGAAATAAAATGAACAATAAAATCGAAAATCGGTCGCCCGGACGTGGGTCAAATCGGACCAAATGTGCCCCGGAAACCGTGTCGATTCACCTATACGGTCGACTTTCATATAAAATTAAGAAAATGTGACAGTTTGAAAGTTCAGATTATTGCATATATTAACCAAACGAAATAAAATCAACAATAAACTAGAAAATTGGCCGCGTAGACGTGGGTCAAATCGGACAAAATGTGTCCCTGACATCGTGTCGATTCACTCATACGGTCGGTTTTCATATAAAATTAATAATATGTGACAGTTTGAAAGTTGACATTATTAGATATATTAACCAATCGAAATAAAATCAACAATGAAATCGAAAATTGGTCCCGCACATATGGGGCATATAGGTCCAAACGTGCAACGGAAACCGTGTCGACTCACCTATACGGTCGATTTTCATATAAAATTAAGAATATGCGACAGTTTTAAAGTTGACATTATTATTATTTTTATGAAATTTTAATTTTAAAATTTTTATATTTTTTTTGCATATTACTGTAGGATAATTTTTATAAAAGAAATTGGCACTTTCGGTTTTTCGAATATTAATCTAAAAAAAAATTAGAGAAAAAAAAAGTTTTTTCCAAAAGTGTTAATTTTTCCCTAAAAAAGAAATAATTTCACTGCTTTCTTTCTTTCGATTTCGATACACATTATCTACGAGATTTACACAAAAAGTTCCAAATTACTGTTCCATCACCAAAAGTGTGTCACAGCCGACAAGATTTGCCCCTGACATCGTTTCGATTCACCTATATGATCTATTTTCATATAAAATTAAGAAAATGTGACAGTTTGAAAGTTGACATTATTAGATGTGTTAACCAAAACAAATAAAATCAACAATAGAATCAAAAGCTGGCCGCGCGGAGATGGCCCAAATAGGTCCAAACGTGCCCCGGACACAGTGTCGATTCACCTATACGGTCGATTTTCATATAAAATTAGGAATATGTGGCAGTTTGAAAGTTGACATTAATAAATATATTAACCAAACGAAATAAAATCAACAATGAAATCGAAAATTGGTTGTGCGGACGTGGGCCAAATAGGTCCAAACGTGCCCCGGAAACCGTGTCGATTCACCTATACGGTCGATTTTCATATAAAATTAAGAATATGTGACAGTTTGAAAGTTGAAATTAATAAATATATTAACCAAACGAAATAAAATAAAGAATGAAATCGAAAATTGGCTCGCGGACGTGGCTCAAATCGGACCAAATGTGCCCCGGAAACCGTGTCGATTCACCTATACGGTCGATTTTCATATAAAATTAAGAATATGCGACAGTTTGAAAGTTGAAATTAATAAATATATTAACCAAACGAAATAACCTCAACAATAAAATCGAAAATTGGCCGTGCGGACGCGGGCCAAATCGGACCAAATGTGCCCCGGAAACCGTATCGATTCACCTATACGGTCGATTTTCATATAAAATTAAGAAAATGTGACAGTTTGAAAGTTGACATTATTAGATACATTATTATTATTATAGATTAGCAGTTCGAACTCGAAAGTTTATTGCCTCATCTACCCGAGACCGCCACACATCTCTGTCTTGTGCATTCTCCATCCAGTTTAAGTAATCATGTCCTAGTTCTTTTAGATCATCCCTTACATTTTTCTCCCATCTGTTTCTCGGTCTGCCTAGGGGTCTCTTACCAGTCGGTCTCCCTCTTAAAACTTGCGCCACTGTTCTTTCATTGCCCATTCTTGCTACATGCCCCGCCCATCTTAATTTACGCGCTTTCATTACTCTATTAATATTTGCTGACCCGTAGAGAGCGTGCAGCTCATCATTATGCAGTTTTCTCCACTCGCCGGTCTCTTCGTCCCTTTTTGGACCATAGATTTTTCTAAGTACTTTATTCTCGAAAACTCTAAACCTATTCTCTTCTCCTTTCGTCAGCACCCACGTTTCACACCCGTACATGACGACCGGCATTATTATCGTTTTGTAAATTTTTACTTTGCTGTTTCTAGATAGCGATCGCGATTTTAGTAGCGTGTTTGCTGCATAATAGCACCCATTGCCAGCGTGTAGCCGCGCATTGATTTCCGTTTTAATCTTATTTTCGCTAGTTATAATAGACCCGAGGTATTTAAACTCGTTAACCCTTTCGAATTTCATATTTCCGGCCATTATATCCCCGTCTTGATTACTTAGTCCGGACTTGACGACGGTCATATATTTTGTCTTCGATTCGCTAACTTCCAAGCCAATCTCTTTGGCTTTTGCGATCAAGATTTCTGCATTTTTAGCTACCTTTTCTTTATCATCCCCTAGTACGTCGAGATCATCCGCATATCCAAGAATTTGTATTACCCCATTGAGGGTAGCACCGGTCGGATTCGCCTGCACTTGCCTAACCACATATTCTAAAACTAAGTTAAAAAGGACGCACGAAAGTGCATCGCCCTGTTTCAGGCCATCGCGGATCGAAAACTCTTCAGATAAACTACCGTTTACGCGTATTCTACCCTTACTTCCGCTTAAGCAAATTTCGATAAGTCTAACCAATTTTCTTGGCACACCCAAGAACTCTAGGATCCAGTACATTCGCGCGCGTATAATTGAGTCGTAACCTTTTTTAAAATCGATAAATAGCTGATGTACTGCTTCATTAAATTCCCATTTCTTTTCTAACAGTCGTCTAATTGTAAACATTTGATCGCTTGTAGATCGGTTTCGGCGGAATCCACACTGGTGATCCCCAATGATTTCCTCGGGAAAAGGAGTTAGTCTACTTAGGATAACATTAGACAGGATCTTGTAGCACGAAGGCACAAGTGAAATTCCCCGATAGTTGTTACAGTTAGTTTTATCGCCTTTTTTAAAGATGGGAATAATGATAGAGGTATTCCATTCTTCCGGCATGCGTTCTGTTTTCCAAACTGCGCGTATCAATTTACAAATTTGCCTTGTGAGGCAAGCCCAGCTAACCTGTTACCATCCTGAAAGGTTCCTGAATGATGACATGTTATCAGAGGAATTGTTACTTGTATCTCAGTCTCCTAGCAGGTAACGGCATAATCGCCGTAGTTTACTAGGGAGGCTTGTTTGCAACCGTTCCCTGTCAGACTAGTAACATGGCGGTAACAGCCGGCAGCGATCTTCATTTATACATATACATTTTGGGTCTAACCTCTATAATGTAATTTCTTTTTCGTAAGGGTTCAGCTGATAAATATCTGTTTTTTTATAAAAGCTTTGTTCACATATTATCTCCCTTTTCTGGAAGTTATTTATCGTTTAACTGGGTGACCAGCATGGAAGTCACCAGTGACTGGTTTTTTTAATCTTGTTACAATTATGTGACTATTCGGACTAGTAACTGTGTTAGCTGGGAGGGCCTCCATTTTTTATCAGTTCTGACGGTAGGTCATCGATGCCCGCGGCTTTGTTATTTTTCAACTTCTTTATGGCCATTTCTATTTCTATATCAGTAGGATCGCTAATTAATAGATCAGCAGTGTGGATTTCGCCGAGATTACCTTCAACGGGGGCTTCGCGTACATTTAATAGTTTATCGAAATAATCTTTCCATAAATTCAGTCTCTCTGTCGCATCGGCTACTAGATTGCCATTTTCGTCCCTCATTACTTCCGTTCTACTTTGAAAGCCTTTCTTTATAAAATTGATTCCCCTGTACATCTCACGCGGGTTATTTTGTTTATTATGCGCTTCTATTGCTAGTATTTTATTCTTTTCCCACTCCCTTTTCTTGGATCTATAGAGCCTATTTGTACTTTTGCTAATCTCGAGATATTTCTTATGTGTTTGATCGCACTTATTTTGTAAACTACTTAGTCTGGCCTTCCGACGTTTCTCAAACCAGAGTTTGCACTCTTCGTCAAACCATGATTTGCTTTTGGTTACTTTCTTAAAACCTATCGTAAGTTTCGCGACTGCCTTTATCGCCTTTTTCGTATTGCTCCACAGGGTTTCCGGGTCCTCCTCGTGATTATTGTTATCGTCTCTCTGTTCTTGGAGAGCGTCGAAACTATTAGAAATCTCAACTTGGTAATTTAATGTTTCTGTTGCTGTTTTGAACTTATCTATATTGAAACGAACTGTTGGCTCTGTGCGGCTTGTTTTCTTACTTAACGCTAGCCTAGATCTTAGTTTTACTATCACGAGAAAATGGTCTGAATTTAAATCCGCTCTCCTATACGATCTTATATCGAGAATGTTTGTATGACGTCTTCTGTCAATTAGAACGTGATCAATTTGATTGTGAGTATTACAATCTGGTGATGTCCAGGTGGCCTTATGTATATTTTTATGCTTGAAATATGTGCTTTTGACAGCGAGGTTCTTTGAAGCTGCAAAGTTTATTACTCTGGTTCCATTATCATTACTGACGTCATGCAAACTTTCTGATCCTATTGTAGGCCTATACATTGGTTCTTTTCCAATTTTCGCGTTGAAATCCCCCAATACTATTTTTGCGTCAAACGTTGAGAACTTGTCAAAAACCTGCTCGATTGTTTCATAAAAAAGATCTTTAGTGTCTTCGTCTTTGTCCTCGGTGGGGCAGTGCACATTGATTAATACGTGTTTGCTGAAATTACCCTTTAGTACAATGTATGATAACCGGTCGTTAATGAATTGCATGTCGATAAGTGCTTGCGAAATTCGTTTATTAATAAGAAAACCAGTCCCCAGTCTTTGCCCCTTAGCTCCTCCCCAATGCAAAGTATAGTTATCCCTAGAAATTGACGCGAAGTCGCCCGACCAGCAGGTTTCTTGAAGTGCTATTAAGTCAGTTTTGTATTCAATTGCTATCTTAATGAGTTCGCTAAATCGGCCAGTATTTAGACTACGCGCGTTTAGAGTTCCCACCCTTAGATCTTTAACTGCAGTTTTTTGTTTTTGCAAGTTAGCCATGGTAGTTTCAAGATAATCCGCACGTTAGGATCCTATTCCGATCGTAGGTGAGTCCACTGTCCCAGGAGTGATAACTCCCATACCTCCCTAGGTCTAAGTATGGGAGCTTTCTGACTCTGACAAGGACCATGTCAACTTGTCGTCAGACACATTACAGTTTCATCCTCGTACCCTAACGTTCCCCTGCAAGGCAGCGCGCCTACTGGCATCAATACCCCTTTGGCCCTTTACAGGCGAATCATTCCACACATCCCTTGCGGGCAGTGTCATCGCTGCAGTGTCCAATGGGCAGCAGGATTTTTCCCTTACAAGATTTTTAGTTTTGGTTCGGGTAGAGTTTCTAGGTGGGTACACGCTGCACCTTGGCTTGCCAGAACCCACCCATTGTGTATGAACGCGAATGGGTGGGTCCCCCCAAGCCATGGTTGTCGTGTACCTATTTTTTACCAGTGCTAGATTCACCACACCCATGACTGGCTCCTATCGGCTGTCCGCGACTGCTTATTCTTGTATTCGCAGTTAACCTTGGGGGCTGTTCAGCCTTACGGGCCGTTCCTCTATCCGCAACCTGAGGACGCGCTACGTAGTGGTGATAGGAAACCCACCGAGTAGTTATTAGATACATTAACCAAACAAAATAAAATAAACAATAAAATCGAAAATTGGCCCCGCGGACGTGGGTCAAATCGGACCAAATGTGCCCCGGAAACCGTGCCGATTCACCTATACGGTCGATTTTCATATAAAATTAAGAATATGTGACAGTTTGAAAGTTGACATTAATAAATATATTAACCAAACGAAATAAAATCAACAATAACATCGAAAATTGGTCGCGCGGACGTGGGTCTAATCGGACCAAATGTGTCCCGGAGACCGTGTCGAGTCACCTATGCGGTCGATTTTCATATAAAATTAAAAATATGTGACAGTTTGAAAGTTGATATTAATAAATATATTAACCAAACGAAATAAAATCAACAATAACATCGAAAATTGGCCGCGCGGACGTGGGCCAAATAGGTCCAAACGTGCCCCGGAAACAGTGTCGATTCACCTATGCGGTCGATTTTCATAT
>CAKNYM010018969.1:742-24888 GCA_932195095.1 Andricus curvator
ACACACACACACACACACACACACACACACACACACACACACACACACACACACACACACAAAATTCACAGACATCTGCAAACTAATATAAACATTATTGTACTTTATATGAACATTCGGATTACAATTGCAAAATTATGTAAACAATAATACATATATATTGATCATATTGATAAAGTTGATAGTTTCTTCGCCGTAAACAAACAGGGTCGAGGTTAAAGGTCGAGCACGTAACAGTTACAAAAATTATTTGAACACTTTCAGTACAGCTGGCCCCGAATTATTTTGGTTCTTAGAACATCTTCTTGCAGTCAGCTCCGTGTTCAAGGCATTTTTTTAAAGCATCCTAAAGACTCATCAAGGTTTAATTTTCGCATACTCATGAAATCAGCAACAATTCTACCACATCTCTTGTCAGAAACCTGTCAATAGAAAAAGAATATCTTTTTTATATTTATGTTAAATTTTTTTGCATAAATTAACCTCATTAAGGCTGTTCAAAAACTACGCAACTGTCAGGTTTTATGTCGATTTGTGATGAAGTGGGCCAGGGGTCAACGCAGAATGTGACATCACACATGGAAAAAATAAATGTGAATAGCAATTTTTAAAATGCTTCAAAAACTAAAAATTAGTGATTTTATTTTACGCTCTTTCCTCTATTTCCCTCCTCACTCCTTTTTTTTTTAAGAATTCCCCTTTTTTCCTGTTTTTAAGAAACTTTTCCTTTTTATCGTATTGCGCTAAAATGCGAACTGAATTAATAGAACCTAAAACAAAATTCAACTATTTTTCGTTGAAAGTTGATAAAGTCTTTTTAGTTGAAAAGTCTACTTTTGGTTCATAATTTATCTCTTTTGGTTAAAAATTCTTCTATTTGGTTGAAGGTTTAACTATTTTGTTGAACATTTACTCGTTTTTGTTTGAAAACTAATTTTTTAAGTGAAAATTGAACTTATCCATTCTTGGTTGAATATTGATCCTTTTTACTTGAAAATTCAACAATTTGTTTCAAAATTTAGGTATTTTGTTGTAAATTCGTTTTTTTTATAGAAAATTAATCTTCTGGATTGGAAATTCAACTACTTGGTTGAAAGTTGAAGTACTTTGTAAAAAATTAATTTTATTAGTTGAACATCCAGCTATTTGGTTGAAGAATTCGTTTTTTTTCTTGATGAAAATAAATTCTTGCAACTTCAAATTTAGCTATTCCATTTTTGATGAAAATCGATCGCTTTTTGTTAAAAATTTAACAATTTGGCTTATAAATTTAGCCATTTTGTGAAAAATTCGTCTTCTCGGGTTGAAAATTCTATTATTTTCATAGAAATTTCAACTATTTGGTTGAAAGATCACATTTTGGTGTTGGAAATTTAAACTTTTTTCGCGAAAAATCGCTTTTTTGGTTTGAAAATTCACCACTTTGGTTGACGTTTTTTTTCTCTTGACTGAACAATATTTCCTAGTTGAAAATTCCTATTTTTAATTTGAAAATACATGTCTTTTGAGTTAAAAATGCAACTGTTCGTTAAAAATTAAGTTGCTTTGGTTTAGGATTCAACTATTTCGCTGAAAAGTCGTATTTTTATTCGAATTCTAGTGGTTTTGATTTGAAATTAAAATATGTTTTGGTTGAAATATCAACTATTACATTTTTCGTTCCGAATTCATCTTTTTGATTTAATTCGACTGTTTTTGATTTAAAATAAACTTTTTTTGTTGAAACACCAATTATTATATTTTTCGTTTAGAATTATTTTTTTTATTGAGAATTCAACTACTAGGTTAAAAGTTGAACTTCTTTGTTAAGAATTAATTTTTTTTGAAGATTCACCATTTTAATTGAAAGTTAAATTATTCTGTTGAAAATGCAACCATTTTGTTTAAAATTTCATTATTTTGTGAAAAATTTATCTGTTTTGTTTCATATTCATCTTTTTGGATGAAAAAGTCGTTCTTTTGGATTGAAAATTCATCTGTCTTCTGAAAAATAAGTCTCTTTTGCTTGAAGATTTGTCTGTTTGGTTAAAAATGCAACTGTTTTGGGTTGAATTTAAATCTTTTTTGTTTGAAAATTCGTCTCTTTTGCTTTAAATTTAAACTCTTTGAATCTTAATTGAATTTTCTTGTTTGTTTGAAAATCAACTATTTTGCTAAAAAATCATCTTTCATAGTTGATAATTCATCTTCAACTGCTAAAAATGCAATATATTTTGACTTGAAATGACTTATTTTGAGAGCGTTTTTGGCTGTGGAAATGGGTTAAAATGTTATGTTTGTATGTTTTGTGTTTTATTTTGGGCATTCATAAGATGAAATCAAAGAAAAATGTTGACTTAAAGGGTGGGAGGTGTTCTCATTTGTGACGTCTATTCTTTGTGTGATGACCTGTGAAGAAGAAGGGGAAGGACTGGAAAAAGTGTTTAAAATAGCGTGACGTAGTTTTTGATTGTATGCTCGTCATTACTAAAAAGTTGAGAATTTTGGGCCCAAGCAATATAATTTTTTTGAGTATATCAAACAAGGGTAAAAATATTTTCATAATATTATAGTATTTTTTTACTCAATAAGATTGATTTTTATAAACTAAATTTACAAACATCAAACATTCGTATTTCGCGACTTATTTAAATTTTTTCGGGTATGTAATATTTTCAAAAGACTTTAACGATGGCCGTTACGACTAAATAATTAAATTCAGATGGTGCTAAGGCATCATTAAGTTTGTTTAAAGTTTCGTCACGTAGAATATGTGACTCATCCCCACCCTTGGCTGGGTGATCTGCGAAGACTGTCTGCAACGATTGGAAATATTCTTTTTGAAATTTCATTGTTTAATTTGTAATACACTTAATATAAAAATATAATGTGGGGCATTATTTCCTAAGTACACATACTCAAAAAGTCAAAGTTGTCCGATCTAAGTCAAACTTGGGGAAAGTGTTGTGTTATTTGATAGTAGTTTATTGGGATAAAATTTTGTTATTCGGATAAATGTTTACGGAGGGCATGCAAATTATAGAATTTTCGTGGATAACGTCTATTTAGATGATTTTTAACCCTTCTTATAGACATAAACAATTTTCTCCAGTATAGTTTCGGTACGTTTTTCCGCGCTCTTTTTTTATACGAATTTGAAAGAAATATATGACCTTCAAAAATGAAAGTCAAAAACAAATTTGACTTGTTTGCAAAACAGGTATTTTTTTTAAATTTTTTCATCTCCAAAGAAAGCTTAGGCTTTTCCCTTCAAGAACTTCAAAGTTAAAATGTGGGATATTTATTCTTTATTTATGAAAATAAGCGACATGATTTTTTGGGAATATACCGTCTGCTTTGGCGATTGGTAACTCTTCTAATAGCAATAAATTTGTTTTTGCCAGAATAGCTTCGATCAAAAATGAAGGTATTACGACCTTTTTCATAGAAAGACACTTTTTTACATTTTTGTAGTGTTTCGTAGCCCCGGGCTGAAACCCTTATAGTTTCGGTCGGGGGTCCATCTATCCGTCGTACTGTTTTACCAGGAGGGGAAGTTAGGGGAATTTAAGTGGAAGAAGTATGGCGAATGAGGTAAAATCAGGAGTGGGGGAGTAGGGAGAGTGATTTAAAATTAGGAGTGGTGAAATTATGCGAAGTGAGGGGATATGAAGGGACATGTAGTAGGTGCAGTGTGGGGAAATAAGGGTAGGGGGAGTAGGGGATATTACGGGAATAGAGGGTTGGAGAAGTAGGGGAAATTATTGTGAGGGAAAGTGAGGGCAGGGCTAGTAAAGTAGTGCGGGTGAGTAGGGTTTTTGATCTGGATGTTTGAACGTCAAATATTTATTAAAAAAGAAATTACCGCCCTGGAAAAGTGCGAGAAAAAATCTGTCAAAATTATAGTAAGCAAGATTTTTTTATTGCTATCAAAAGAGTTAAAAATCTTTAAACCAGATAGTATATTCTCAAACACCACTAAGCGCTTATTTTCAATAATAAAAAATAAAAACTTCAATTTTTAACCTTAAAGCTCCTAAAGGAAAAAACCTAATCTCTTTTTTGAGAGAAACAAATTAAATAAAAAGTGTCTCTCACCAAAAACATCAAATATGCTTTTTACTTTTAATTTTGAAGGTGAAATATTTTTTCAAAAAATGCTTATGATCAGTGAGAAGGGCGTGAAGAAGCGTATGGAAACTATACTAGAAGAATTTTCTTATCGCCATTAGAATCATTAAATCTCTAAGACAGAAACTCATCCAAGCAAAAACTCACAAAAATAAAAATGTGTGTTAGCTTCTTTTTTCTTCAGCTTACACAAAACGCGTTTTTATTATTTTTAATATATTTTAATCTGAACAAAATTTTCTTCTTCTACTGCTTTGCAAATAGAGTCACAAAGTATTTTCAGAAAAGCAAACAAAAAAACTGGCAGTTAAATCAGAGCTAAATTTCTGTTAATGTGTTTAATGTGAAGTGTGTAAATTCCAGAAGAGTTGGTGACAGATGGATAATTGGTTTGTAATTTGTAAACATTTGTAAGTGACTTACTTGGAAGCCACAGAGAGCCAATAAGCAGAAGATAGCACACTCCATGATCGAATAATTCGTTTAATTTCTACTTCCTCGTAAAGATGAACCAGAAATATTTGCTCTCAATAAGTCTACAAAGTGCCTTTTTGTACTAAATACTTATCATGTGGAATATTTATTTAATGGACGGAAGAGGAACGAATGATCAAATTACCATGACTTGAAGCCTCGGCGAAGGTAACGTTGAGTGAACAAAAATATGTCTTTATCTGAAATCTTTGAAATCTTTATACGACAAAATGTTTACGACGCCAGAAAAGCTGCCCGAAATTACATATGTGGCTAAATGCATATTGAATATCATGCATGTATCGTGCGTGAAAAAAAGTCTTCCTTACACGTATGTGACAGATACACCCACCGTTTATGTTGAACACCCAACAATGTCCAACAATATCCGCTTTTGGGAATAAAAAGCTAAAAACATTAATTTCCAACAGAAAGTTTGGTCATTAAGTGCTTAAATAATAAGATAGTAATATTTTAGCATATCGCGAATAAAATGTTAAAAAAATCAAAAATGTATTTTACTAAATTTAATTTGTTATCGATATCACATGGTGTACTTGAAGTTTGTCAGGTATAGAAGCATTAAAGGGATTATTTTTAAAGTGAATAAAGTAAGTTGAGATAGATTAAATGTACAAAAAATTCCTTTTTTTTTTAGTTTGATGCGGCAACTTGTAAATACGATGAGTTAGTGGAGGTGACGTAGTATGATCCAGGCTTATGTGTCTTTGTCTTTGAACAAATTTCACAATTCTGACTAATCATTGTTTCAATATAGCTTAAAATTCAACAATCGCGTTCTTTTATCATAACAGACTTTTCTATTTGTCGCGATTCACATTCTTAACCTTCTTTTAATTAATATATACAGTTCTAAAGAAATAACATACTTTCACAAAGCAATTAGTAGTTTTCCAATATTGAATTACTAAATATTTCAACTAATAGAATCAGTAATTTTCTGCTAAACTTTAGTGGATCACTTTTCTCTAACTGAATTAACAGAATTTTAGTATAGTAATTCCTCACATTTAACTAATTTAGATTCAGAGAGCACATTAATTGATCAGATTTAAAGGAATAATTGTATTGGTTTTAAATGATGAGATTCAATAAATTTTTGTTTAATTTGTTTGTAGTACTTTATTTGAATAAAAAAATTTATTCAAACAAGTATATATACCATTAAACCATTCCCCTTTCAGGGTAGGCGTGACACTACCCGATTCGGGTAGTGTTTCTAGGTTTTTCTTGTAGTTATAAATAACTACAAGTGTGGGCTCACCACACCCACGATGTGCCAACAGCACTCATGTCAGTATTCTTGAATGGTCACCCATCCAAGTACTAACCGCGTCCAACGCTGCTTAACTTCAGTGATCTGACGAGAACTGGGTTTTTCAGCGTTTTTTTTTTTTATAATAACAGTATTTATTCAACACATATTTACATTATATACACAGCAGGTAGAGCTATAGAAAATACTGATAAAAATAGCTTACAAATCTTCTAGAGGTATCAAAGTCCGTGTGACTGAAATTTCAGCGCTCGCAGACATTACGGAACACGTTTTGTGAATATTATACTATAATCGATTGTACTCAGTAACTAATAAAAAATCGTATACAGTTGCATAAGTTAAATTAAGACTAGTAAAAAAAGTTAAAAACTAGTCACAGCTCGTTCGGTACATAGCATAGGCTAGTAAATATAAATAATATAATAATTGATGGTAATCTATAGTCTGGTCTTAACCACCAATATCGCTTTACATTTGTTCGATGTTTATCTTTTTTATCCTTATTCGATATACTCATTGAGAAACAAGTGCGCCCACTTTGCCTACATAAAGAATTCGCGTCGTATAAAATTGCTTTATTAAAAGCGTGTCGCTTAAAATGATAAATTATTGGTACATTTTCATTGTCTTGAATATACCCGTTACTATCCAGAAACGGGCAAGCATCGTGTGGAATATAACCTTTTTTTCTAGCCAGTTCGTGATAAAGCGGATTTGGATAGTATTGACCAAATATCTCAGAATTTGAAAAAATATTAGATGAATTAGCTACATGGTCTCTAGTTAATTTCAATATAAAGTTATCGATTCTATTAATATTAGCTACTTTATACAGGTCCTCATTGGAGTAATATCGCTCATAATTGGAATGCGGACTTTTGTACATATTCAGACATGCTCGAAGGCAATTTCGTTCAAATTTTCGGAGTTTTTCCATTGTAGAAGCACTTATATTGAACCAAATTTGACATCCATATGTCAAAATCGGTCGAATAAACAATACGTAACATAAAATCTTAACTTTTTTGTTCAAAACACGTGAATGGAACAAATTTTTTAGGCTAAAATACGCTTTTTTTGCTTTTTCTATATGTAGCTTCACTAATTTTACAAACCTTAACTTATCATCTAAGTAAGAACCTAAATAACGTACACAATCTTTATGTTTCAACCTTTTTTCCTCATTAGTAAGATGAAAATGTCTCCATACTTTATAATTTTTACTGTGGCTACCAGTTCTAAAGCTGGGTCGGAATAATATTGTCTCGCATTTATCAATATTGCATTTCAATCTCCAAGTATGAAAATAACTTATAACTGAATTAAATATCTTTTGCAACTCCTTTTGAGTCTCTTCTACGCCTTTACCGATTATGTATAATAAAAAGTCATCTGCGAATGCAATTCCTTTAATTTTTGGATTAATATTAATTCCGAACAATCTCAAAATATCACTAAAATACAAGTTAAATAATATCGGCGAATTTACAGCCCCCTGTTGTAACCCGTCAGGAATTTCAAAATATTCAGATCTTAGAGTGTTGTCCGTGATATCTGATACAAAAAACTTTTTTCCATGTAGCATCATCCACAGAAATCTTATCAAATGTTTTGAGAATCCTTTCTTTAATAATTTAAAAAATAGACCATCCAGCCAAACCGTATCAAATGCTTTTTCCAAATCAATGAGACACGCTCCAACAAACTTGTTATCATTTAGTGCCCAACATATATCACCAGTAAACTTACTGATCGCATGAATGCACGAGTGTTTATGTCTAAAACCAAACTGTTGCTCCGGCATAAGATCTTTTTGCTCACATTCTCTTGCAATAGATTTGTTAATTATAACCTCAAAAAGTTTACTAATATTTGGTAGTAAACTTATTGGGCGGTAGCTACCAATTTCATTTCCATTTTTATCTTTTTTCTTAAGACTTATTATTTTCGCTACTTTCCAATAATCCGGATAATAACAATTGTTGAGCATATTATTGAATAAGATCGCATATTCGTTAATTATACGCAAGGGTAAATTTTTTAACGCCACATTGGGTATTTTATCTATCCCCGCTGACCTTTTATTATTTAATTTGTTTATAATCAACTTTAATTCAGATCTCGAACAAAAAAAATTTTGATCTACTTCCCACTTAGGTTCGTAGGCTGGGTTATTATCGGTAAAACGAGTTAATGTTAAGTTACTTTCCAGATCATTAACCAATTCCGTTTTAAAAGAATTAATTTTTCCATGTATTATCTCATCAAGTCGTGGTTTACCCATGTCTTTATTTTGAACATAAACACTAGCAAAATGCGCTCCCATAACGTTTAGTTTATCAAGAGGTTCGGATATTATAAAATTATTATTCTCGTCTTTGCTTAAATTTTCTATGTCTAATTTTGCTTCGAATATTAAGTTATTCTTTTCAGGGGTTATTTTTAACTTTTCTATGGACGTGGTTTTTTTAAAGCGAAATACTTGGTTTATTCCCGAAAACATGTTTTTTGAATCCCGAGTTCGAATATTCTCTATTTTATTACGCCAGTATTTACTTATAACTTTTGAAAATTCAGCTATGATCTCTTTTTTTGTATCTTCTAGTAAATATTCAACCATTCGGATTTCCTCTATATATGCTCTTTGCTTTTTGAGTTTATGCATTCTGGTGATTAAATTGCTTTTAATTTTTTGTAATTTAGTTATGCGCGGAGTTGTATATTTTTTAATGGAATCTAAATTTATGATCTTAGGAACTGTCGCCTCAATCGCTCTACAAATCCAGTCATTAAGGTTAGCTAAATGTTCATCTATTTCTTGATTGGAGAGGTTCACATTACAAGGAATAGGCTCATTATAGCTACTAAAATAGGATTGAAATTCCGCCCAGTCAGTTTTACCAAAATTGAATTTGTGATTAATATTTGGCTCCTCTATCTCTAAATTTTGTATTCCCGAACAAGATATATTTAGGTGAATAGCATTGTGATCACTGTCATACGGGGTTACTTTTAATTTATTATTCACTAAATTTTTTATTTCTATCCTTTGATCAATTAGACATAAATCTAAATACGAGTAACCTTTTGGGAAGGTAGGCTCAGAAGGTCCTACCAGTGCCGTTCTGAATCTGATGTCATTGCTATTTACCCAATTTTTTAATTGCATACCTCTATCATTATTAGAATGATTCAACCAATCCTCGTGCTTAGCATTTAAATCCCCTGCTAAAACATACCAGTTTCTCTGGTCATGTAGCTTTAGATCATTAGCTAAAGTATTTAAATCATTACCAAGATTACCTTCTATATTACCGGAAGCGTATGCGCTAATAATGAATAAATTTTGGTTATTGTTAATTTTTAGTTTCAGAACTGTTGTTTCCAGGCACTTAATTATATGTTCAGATTTGAGGTTCATTTTTACATATTTGAACTTATTACTAATTAGAATTGCAGTTCCCCCTCCGCCTTTATTATTTTCTCTATCATTCCTAACCACATTATAGTTTTTAAATTCTATTCGATGTCTGTCGTTTAATTTGGTTTCATTTATTAAAATTATGTCTGACCTAAAATTATCTATGAGATCGAATAAATTGTATCTTTTTTGATTCGAAACAATTGAATTGACATTTATCGAAATTATATTTATTTGTTTAATGTATTTTTTTATTTCGTTGTTATTCACGCTATCATTTGTATTTATTGTTATAGAGTTAATATCCATTATTTAACTATAATAAGCGCTGTACAGATCGTCCACTCTTGACCCGATGCTATGAATCTTTTCTTTTAGATGATTGAGTTCTACGGAAATTCTACTCATAAAATTTTCAGCAAAATTATTGAACAAGGTTGTTAGATCGTTACTCGAGACATTGTTTAACTGAAAGTCCATCATTGGATTCTGTTCAGTAGATGATGGTGCACTTTGTTTTGAATTTAAAACGTTCGCGTAGGAGGTATTTGGGCGAACAAAGCTAGCAACTCTCTCAAGTTTATCTAATCTCTCATTTCTCCTTTCTGTTAATCTATTTTTATGTTTTGATTTTAATTCTTTTAGTATCGGACAACCTCTCCAAGATGCTGGATGTCCCTTTTCGCGACAATTTACACAATAAAGTTCAGACTGATCGTTATCTTCTGCATTATCAGATTTCTTTTGCACGCTACATTCTCCTGGACCGTGACTTTTCGGGCATTTTACGCATCTAAATTCTCTGTTGCAATATTTTGCAATGTGACCTACTCTTTGACATCTTCTACACTGTATTGGGTCAGATTTTCTAATTCTTTCCCAAAAAATAACTTGATGTACTAGCCGTTCAATTTTAAAAACATTTGCGATTTTACTAGCGCTAGTCAACTGCACTAAAAATGCATTTCTACCTTTTTTTGCGTTAAAGAAGGTCTTGGTATTAATTTGTTGAACTTTAATAAATTCTACATTTTCTAGATTTAGGTTTTGTAAAGCGGATTTCACATCCGATTCGCTGAAATCCCCCTCTATTCCTTTTAGAATTAATGTTTGGGGCTTTAATTCTTTTGGAGTTCGCGTAAAAAATTCAACTTTTTCTGCCTTTAAAAAAGCCAAGACCTCGTCAAATAATGTAAGGTTGGTTGCTAAAATCGCTATACGACCCTTATCTAAATTTTTCATACTCAAATCATTACAGTTAATCGCATTTCCAAACTTACTCAGTAAATTTTTTGCAGAATCGTTATACACGTAGATCGGCGGCAACTTGGATTTTAAATTTTTGCTCCTCTTCGACTCTTCATTCAGGGTCCTTCGATGACCTTCACTTTCTTCTTTCTTTCCATTTTCTTGATCTCGATGCTTTGATTTTAGGGTTGTGGTACCATTGTTTCTTCCATCCCTTCTCGGCTGATTAGGATTTACTGTTTTCCTATTTTCTCCAGTTTGGGAAACATCTTCAGTTTGACTTTTCAGCATTTCAAACTTATTTGGAGATGCGAACCTTGATATCTCGTCAATCTCAGATTCTTTCTCTATCGCACTTTCCAAGATTTTCAGTTTATCTTGTATCTCAAACATCTGAGCTTCTAATATTCGCCTTTCCTCTCGTATTTGCTTGACATGCTGTTTGGGGACTCTGCGGTTCTCGTTCTGCTTAATAGTGTAGTCGGCAGATGGCGCTGGTGTTGCATTTTTATCTTTATGTATAAGAAAATCTTGACCCTGAACCAAAATGTTCATTTCGGCTGGAATTTGGGATATTTCTTTTTTCTCCTGTTTATTTTTGGCTGCTTCCCTTGCTCTTTTCTCATTTTCAAATGGAGTAATAGGTGGAACCATTTTTTTCGGCTTCCAAAATTTTTGGACGAATTTTAGATTCTCCTTCTCTAAATTCTGGATGCTTCGGATATACGGAGTCCTGATTGGGATTTTCGTCGCATTCTGTTCCGTACTCCTCTTCGCCAAATTGTGGCTAGCTGTGGCCATGCTACTCGTGCGTTGCCACCTAACCTCTACAGCTCAGCCGGTCGGCGGCCATCATAGCACCCGGTGATCGGCACTTCATTCACTTGCGTATTTATGACCGAACTTAATACCAAAAGCGACTATATTCAAACTCGAATGTGTATATTACGATCGGTTTTCAATAAACACCACTTTAAATATCTTCAACTCTCGCAAACTTGACTTTAACAATGATATCGTTTCCTCGCCTCGCCACCATGACCGGTCGTGACCAAAGCGCGAAGCGAACTGGGGTTTTTCAGCGTGGTATGGCCGTTGGCAAGTAGTATCAAACAAATTATTTATTTAATTTAAAGAAGAAAAAAAATGTCAGTATTTGTAATTTGAATTTATCAGAGGTTTTCAAAAAATACTCTCGAAGCTTTAGATCGCAACATTTGGAACAATATTTAGCACAAGTGAACGAAAATTTGTCAAGATCTTATGAATAAAGAAATGTTGAGATTAAAAAACTAAATTTCGACATAAAAACGAAAAATATGACTACCTAATGCGGATTTTTTTTATAGAAATGAAATTTTTTCTGGGCTGGTTTCTGCTTTGTAATCAAATTCTGAAACTTATTAAATACCGTGATTAAAGATTAGGGATCTCCCTTTTTTAATTTATAATTATTGAAGTACTTTTTTAAATCCTTACAATTTTTACGGAGTAGTTCAGCAATAGTAGGCCATTCTAAAAATTGGTTATTTGGTTTGGTATCACTGAATGGACTCGAATATTCAGTTTCATTAAATTTCGCGAAAAATGCATCTTACTAACCCTTTGCAAACACGGCTCGATTTAAAAAATATGTACCAGAGAATTTGGGGTATTTTGCCCAATTAAAAGGGTCCACGATTTCGTCTCTAACTTTTTCACCAAAGGCGATGACCCATTCTTCAAAGAGAGATGTAAAAAAGGTACTTCGAGATTCTTTCTTAAAAACATTTGATTCAACAAAATGACGGATTTTAATAATCGTTTACGCACGAAAATAGTTAAGAGATTAGCTAAGCTTTTCCGTGGAGTGATTTTTTCCTCATTAATTTTCGATAAGACATATAAAAAAATGTTTAAATTTTAGTGACCTATACTCTTGTATAGTTTTCCCTAAATTTACTTTAAATTAAGAAACTATGTTAAAGAGACAATTTCTCACATTTAAGCATAACTTTTCTCTGAGTTTACACTAAAAAGTAATGACCTAATCCAAGAAAATGCGCATTTCCTTTCTACTAAGGATTTGTTCATTTCAGTTGAGTAGATATTGTTTAGAGGCAAGAATCATGCCTCGAATAAAAAAAATAATTTCCTTGGTGAAATTTCTTTAATACAAATAAATATTTCTTTGCAATAAATGAGGAAAGTATTACGTAAGTCTTAGAAATGATTTATCGCAAGCTAAGAAGCTAGTTTAATTGAATCTGTTTTTACACCTCAAGAAATATTTCCTTATTTCAATCAAATCGATTCTTTGAAATAAGTGATTCATTTATCTATGGATAAAATAATTCAGGTTTCTTTGAGTGAAAGAAATATTTTTTCCGGATAAATTATTATTTGCAGAATGAAAAAAAAACATTAGGTAGATGTTAAAAGTTGAGTACAATAATTTATTTGAATCAAGTAAATTTTGTTCGAATTAAGATTTCTTTTTCAGTATACAGGAGTATTAGTGGCGACGGGATAAGAATTCACACAAATGTATATCTACATGACCAGAAAACACTACCAGAGTTTTATGTGTATCTTAAATTGTATTCAGTTAAAAAGTCACTCGTGAATTGTCTATTTACTGTTTTTCAAAGTCAAAACTGTATTTTCTGCTCATATGTTTAGTGTAAAGTTACATTTTCAAGGAACGCACATTGTTCTTTGTCAAGATTGTCATCGAAAAATATTATTGTATAGTGGTGTTGACATAAATAAAAAAGTGAGTCTTCGAGATTCTTGGTGCCGACAGGTACTTGCAAATTTATAGAAAATCCAATAAGATTTTATAAAGATTATCTTTATAATTCATGTGATTTCAGGTTAGGGCTCACGAGTTACGGGGGTGGAGATGAGGAGATCCATAATTTCAGTATAAATATGCGACTTCATTTCAGCAAGGAGTGTCCTCAATTCAAGGTCATCTCAACCTGACACTACCTTTTCACTATAAAGATCGTCTTAATTCCAGGTCTTTACTACCTGAATTTCAGTCTTTTTTGTTTCCTTACTTTAGCGATTAAAACACATTCTTAATTTCAGGTTTCATATGCTTCTTTTTGTTACACCTTACAATAATTCCAATTTTCGACTTAAATTAATGTTTTTTTTTCTGTGGAATTCCACAGAAAAATGCAACGATTTAGCAAACTTTGTAAATATTATTTGCCTTTTATAATGATGAACTTGAGTATTTACAGAAGTTCATTTATATTTTATAGCTTTTTTACGTAAAAGATTCTTTACTTCCTCTCTGAGTCAAAATTGTTGGAACTTAACTAATTACTAGTGAAATTTTACAGATTTAATTCACAGAAAAAACAGAAGTGAATATTTGTTGTGTGTGATTTTCAAGTGGATAAAGTTGATTTTTTTTCGCATCGAAACAAAACAAGATTTAGTAGAGTTGACATGGTAACCATTTCCCATGTGTTGGGTAAATCTTACCACGTGAAGTTAATCTTTGTTGCAGGTAAATATTACTTTGAAATCGCTGTAAAGATTACATTTTTTTCTGTGTTAGCGAGAAGTGTTCCTCTAAAGATTAGTATAAAATAACTTATTCAATTAGTCAAGATATTTCTTAATTCAATAGTGGAAAACAACTAATTTCTTGGTAAAAATATATAAATTTATATAAGACTGAATATAGTAATTAAAAAAAGGTTATAAAGATACGAAAATTGAAAATTAGAAAAATTTAATAAAATAACGCTATAGTGTATCATTTTTAACTATACTGAAGCAATAAGAACGCCCTATTCTGAAATTGTAAAAGTCACGTCGCCTTCTGATTGTTTGCACAAAGTTAAAAAATAATGAAAATGTTTTTAATGTTATTTTTTACGATTGAAACAATAAGTATGAGATTTGTATGCACTCTCTAAATCTAAATGAGTGAAATATCACTAATTACTAGTGAAATTCTATTGTTTCAATTAGGGAATAGTGAAACACTGATATAATTGAACAGGGGAAAACTACTTCTGTTTTATAGTGAAAATAAATGAATTTACTTGGATATTAATTTGAAAAAGGTCATAGTAATGGAAAATATGACGAATAGAAAAGTTTTATAGAAGAATACGATTCTGTAAAATTTTCATCTTAATTGAAACAAGAAGGCAATTTTTGGAAACCTTTGATTATGATTTATTATTTACATTAAAACTACTACTTTTCGAACAAGCGGGTTTAAAAGCAAGAAATATCTAGATTGCATGAAAATCATTTCACAGAGGGGGTCTGCGGAGTTCCGAATAGAAACTTGTGAAAATAATACAAAGTTCAAATCGCAAATTTTGTTGTTTTTTTTTTGGTTCGAAGTGGATTGTTGGAAAACTCAAAAATGATCCAGATTGTACAAAATTCAAATTATATAGCTCCTTCAGAAAGTATTTTAAAAAGTTTATCTCATATTTATACCAGATTTCATATCAATCAAAGGTGGATAGTTTCTTAGCAATAAAAAAGGTTGAATGCAATTGAAGAACTTGAAAACAAATTGGAATATTTTTTTTAATTTTTATAAGCAAGTTTTTTAATTATTTCTTTGTCAGCTGGTTTATGACAAATAAAATAGATACTGAAAAATGAGATAAGAAAAAGTGACAAAGCGCGGCTATAATCATCACAAAACAAATAATTGCAGCAGCACCGCAAGCTGTCACGCAATAGAAGTCTCAAATCGAAAGTTGAGATACCGATAAATTTTTTTCACTAATTTATTAGAATTTAAATTTAATAACTAAATATAATAAAATTAACGTTGCATTTTTAGCAAACGCTGTTTGAACTAACTCGGGTATGGGGCCGTCCACAAATCTCGTGACGCTAAAAATAGCCACAATTGAGCCCCCCCCCCCCCAACCCCGTGACAGACCGTGGCGATCAGAAGACCGCCCCCCTGAGGGTCATGTGAAGAATTGTCGACCCCCCCCCCCCCGTTCCTATTGGGAAGAAAAAAAAATGCCTTTGAATATTATTATTGACTAGCAGCATTATATGCGCGCTGCAGCGCGCAGGAAACATTGCGTTACCAATTAGTAATATACAAATATAAAAAAGGTTACTTAGTTTCAAATTTTCTGATGGTACAGTTCAATCACTTCAAAAAATAATAATAATTTGAGAGACATGGTTTTATTTTTCAAGCAAAATGTTTTTATTGTTTCACAGATTAATATGGAAAGAGTAATGGAAAATTAAAAAAGCTACCTCAAATATATTCAGTTATTAAAGGTTATTCATAAAGGTTATTCGCCAACGGCCATACCACGCTGAAAAACCCAGTTCTCGTCAGATCACTGAAGTTAAGCAGCGTTGGACGCGGTTAGTACTTGGATGGGTGACCATTCAAGAATACTGACATGAGTGCTGTTGGCACATCGTGGGTGTGGTGAGCCCACACTTGTAGTTATTTATAACTACAAGAAAAACCTAGAAACACTACCCGGATCGGGTAGTGTCACGCCTACCCTGAAAGGGAAATGGTTTAATGGTATATATATTCATCCTTTTGAATTGTTTGAAACGCTTTTCAACACTTTCAAATCCTTTTGATTTCTTTTAACTTCCTTGAAATCAACTGAATTACTCCAAATTCCCAGATATATCTGAATTCATCTCCATTGTCTGTATTCAGAGGAATTCAGAAGGATTGAAAGAATTCAAGAAATTCTATGAATTCAGGGAATTCAGAGAATCCAGAAGATTTGAAGGAATTCAGGGGATTTAGAGAATTCAAAGAATTTCCGGAATTTAAAATATTCAAGGAATTCAAGGAATTCAGGATATTCAAGGATTGCAGGGAATTCTGAGAATTTGAGAGCATACAGGAAATGTAAGGAATTTAGAAAATTCAGAATCTTTAAGAAATTCAGGGATTTCAAGAATTCAAGAATTTTCAGGAATTCAGAATATTTAAGGAATTCTGGGAATTCAGATATTTTCACGAATTCAGAGAATACAAGAAATATAGAATATTCAATAAGTTTAGGATATTCAGAGAATTCAAGCAATTCCGAATGTTCAAGAATTTCAAAAGATTTCACGGATGCTCAAAGAATTTAAGGATTTCGAATATTATTTTTCAATGCCTGTTTTGAATTTTCGCGCCTATGCTATCTGTCGGTAAACAAGATATCTGTTAAAGGCAATTGTAGATATCTACACGCTGAATAGAATTTTCAACGAGTAAGAGGTTATATTGTGCGCTTTTTATTCTACAATGCTCATATTCTTGAAATAAACCGACAGTAATATGAGAGACACCATGCCCCATGGTATGGGGTACACTGACCGAAATGCAAGACCAACGAATTAATTAAATATCAAATAATGACGTAGTGAAAAAACATTTTTGAGTAATGACATATGTAACCAGATAATGTGAGCTTCTCACCAAAAAATACAAACACCAAAATCGCATTTCAATTATAATTTACAGGACATTTCATTCAAAGTCCGGCACCATGCTGCACTCTCCCCTATCCCGTATTCGTATCAGATTTGATATTCATAAAGTTGATAGTTTTTCGCCGAAAAAAACAGGTTTAAAAAGCAATTAAAGGACTTAAAAAACTTGAAATTTTGTTTTTATTTGTTTAAATTTTTATACACACGTATTACAACCAGAGTCACTGTTAAGGGTCAAGCACGTAACAGTTACAAGAAATATTTAAACACTTTCACTACAGCTGGCCCCGAATTAGTATGGTTTTTGGCATTAGTTTGTTTCAAGCATCTTCTTGCAGTTGGCTCCAGGTTGAAGGCATTTAGTAACGCATTTTACAGCCTTATCAACGTTTAACTGTTCCCCACTCGCGAAATCAGCAGCAATTTTAGCATAGTTCTTGTCAGCGAGCTGTAAATGGAAAAAGAATATATTTTTATATTTGTGTTAATTTTTTTGTATGAATTAACTTTATTGAAGGCTGTTAAAAAAATACGTCACACTGCCAGGGTGGGGGGGGGGGCCAGGCTTTATGACGATTTGTGATGAAGGGGGCCAGGGGCCAACGGAGAATGTGAAATCACACATGGAAAAAATAAATGTGAATAGCAATGTTTTGAAATGCTTGAAAAAATGAAAATTAGTGATTTTATTCTACACTCTTTGCTCTATTTCCCTCCTTACCCTTTCTCAAGAATTCCTTTTTTCCCTCGCTTTCAAGAAACTACCCCTTTTTATCGTTTTCCTGCTAAAATGCAAATTGAATTAATAGAACCCAATAACCAAATTCAACTCTTTTTTGTTGAAAGTCAATAAATTCCTTTTAATTGAAAAGTCTACTATTACATTTTTGAATCAAAATTTATCTCTTTTGGTTAAAAATTCTACTATTTGGTTGAAGAATTAAATATTTTTCTGAATATTTGTTCGTTTTTGGTTGAAAACTAATTTTTTGAACTGAAAATTTAACTGTTCCATTATTGGCTGAAAATTGATCCGATCTAATTGCAAACTCAACAATTCGGTTGAAAATATATGTATTCTGTTGACAAGTCGTTTTTAAATTAATTTTTTAACTGCAAATTTAACTATTTCATTATTGGCTGAATATTTATCCTTTTTACTTGAAAGTTCAACAATTTGGTTGAAAATTTATGTAATTTGTTGTAAATTCGTCTTTTTTATAGAAAATTAATCTTCTGGATTGGAAATTCAACTAATTGGTGGGAAATTGAAGTACTTTGTTAAAAATTAGTTTCATGAGTTAACGATCAACCTATTTCGTTGGAGAATCTGTTTTTTCTTGTTGAAAATCAATTTTTTCAACGTCAAAATTAGCTATTCCATTTTTGGTGAAAATTAATCGCTTTTAGTTAAAAATTCAATTATTTGGCTTCAAAATTTTTCTATTTGGTTGAAAATTCGTAAAAAATTACTAAAAAATTCGCTTTTTTGGTTTTGAAAATTCAACAATTCGGTTGACATTTTTTTCTCTCATGACTGAACAATCTTTCCTAATTGAAACTTCAACTCTTTGGTTGAAAATTCCTATTTTTAGTTTGAAACTTGATCTCTTTTGGTAGAAATTTGATCTTTCTGGGTTAAAAATGCAACTGTTCGCACAAAATTAATCTGATTTGATTGAGGATTCAACTATTTCGCTGAAAATTCGTGTTTTTTTATTTGAATTTAACTGTTTTTGATTATAATTAAAATTTAGTTGTTGAAATACCAACTATTATATTTTTCGTTGAGAAATAATTTTTTAAATTCAAAATCCAACTACTAGGTTAAAAGTTGAACTTCTTGGCGGAAATTTTTTTGTTAGAATTGTCATTTTATTTGAAAATTAAATTATTTTGTTAAAAATTCAACCGTTTTGTGGAAAATTTCATTATTTTGTTTGAAATTTAACTATTTTGTTTCAAGTTCATCTTCTTGCATAGAAAATTCATTCTTTTGGATTGAAAATTCAACTGTCTTCTAATAAAGTAGTCTCTTTCGCTTGAAATTTCGACTATTTGGTTAAAAATGCAACAGTTTTTGGTTAAATTTGAGTCTTTTTTGTTTGGAAATTCGTCTCGTTTGCTTGTAACTTCAACTCTTTGGATCTAAATTTAATTTGTTTGTTAGTTTGAGAAACAACGATTTGGTTGAAATATTATATTTCATAGTTGATAGTTTTTGTTTGAAAATTCAACATTTGTGTCTTTGAAATTGGGTTAAAATGTTATGTTTGTATGTTTTGTGCTTTATTTTGGACATTTATAAAATAAATTCAAAGTGACATTTTGACTTAAAGGGTAAAGGGTGTTCTTATTTGTGACGTCGTTTTTGAACAGCTCCTTGCTGATCTCTTAAGTACTTATTGTATGTTCGTCATTACTAAACAGTGGAGAATTTTTGACCCAGGCAATACCATTTTTTCTGAATATATCAAATATGAGTAAAAATATTTAAAAACTAAAAATATTCTCTATGATATTAAAGCATTTTCTTACTCAATAAGATTAAGTTTTATAAACCTAATTTTACAAGCAATATTTTCAAGAGTCTTTAACGATGACCGAAACTTTTTTATTGCGATACATAATATGCACCTTGTTTCGTGATTGTTTAGGTTCAACATTAAATATATAAATAATTATATAAAACTGGATTAGAAAAGAACACATAATTGTGTTTGAAAGAAATTATAAATAATATTTTTGTATGTACCTTAGTATTCCTATTTTGGTCGGCTTCTTTATGATGCTTGTCGCATTTTACCGCTGCGGTCTTAACATTTTCATCGGATTTGTTATTTTCATCAGCCTCTGCCAGACAATTGGCCATTAATACTGATATTTTCTCAGACCCTGTTCCTTTTGGTTTCACAGCGTTAACTGCTTTCTAGTGAGAAAGAAGAATGAAACGATTAGAGATATTTAAATTTTTTAGCAAAACTAAACAAATATGTAGGCATGAAACATTATTTTCACCAACTGACCAAATAATTATCTTGTAGTGTTTGATAAGCCGGCATACATTTTTCATAAGTTTCTCCACGTGCAATATACACCTCATCCCCACCCTTTGTTGAGTCATCTGCGAAGACTGTAACAAGTGGAAATATTATATTGAAAATTTTATTGTTTAACTTGTAATACATTTAATGTCAATATATAATATGGGGCATTATTTCTTAATTAAACCTTCTCAAAAAATTAAAGTTGTTTGATCTAAGGCAAACTTGGGCAAAGCGTTGTGCTATTGGATAGTAGATTATGGGGATAAAATTTTGTTATTCGGATAAATATTTACGGAGGGGGTGACAATTATGGGAAATTTCAGGCTTTTCCCTTTAAGAACTTCGATGTTAGAAAGTGGGATTTTTATTCTTTATTTATGAAGGTAAGCGATATGCTTTTTTGGGAATATTTTTTGGCATAGCTTCGATAGACTTTTTCACGCCCTTTCTATTGATCATAAGCATTTTTTGAAAAAATGAATATTTGACATTCAAAAGTATAGGTAATTCGACTTTTTGCATAGAAAGACACTATTTACATTCTCATCTTAATGAGAAGGTATTAGTTTTATGTAAAATTTGACTTCCTCGGTTTTCATAATATCTCCACGTTTTATAAGACTCCCTGAATCAGAAAAACGATTTTTATGAAGGTGTCTGTCTGTTTGTCTGTATGTCTGTATGGCTGTATGTCTGTAGCCTGTAAGCACGATGACTTTCGAAACACTGATCAGATTGGATTGAGCTTTGGCACACGTGTCTAAGGCATGAAAATAAAGGACGAGTTCGTTAAGCAGCCATTCTTATCCAACGGTTCTAGATTTATCAATCGAAAATGTTTAAAAATAATAGAAGATTCCATTTATCAGCAACACTTTACGAGACATGAAAAAAATGTTACATGGCAATATTTTTCATCTAAAAATATAAATAAATTTTGTTGAAACAATGTTTTTAATAAGGCACATATTTTTGGTTTTATTCGTGAAAAATGTTGTTAAAAATAAAAAATTTAATTTTGTGTTCAAACTATGCAAGATACGAAAAAAATAACAAAACAAAAATTGTTTATTCAAAAAAGATCTACGAATTTGTTGTGAATCATTTATTGATAGAATGCGTGGTTTTTGTTTTAATCGTAAAAAATAACATTAAAAATATAACAAATGAAAACGAATTGCGAAAAAAAATGAACGACAAAAGTTGCTCACCAAAAAAAAGATCCAAAACTTTGTTATAATTCGTTCTTTGATAGGGCGCGCATTTTAAAAAATTGAAATTTTTGGAAAAACGACAGAAGGTGCGAAAGAGAATTAATAGACAAAAGTTGTACACAAAACAAATATAGACAAAATCTGTTATAAATTAGTATTTGATAGGATGCGTAGTTTTTATTTTAATCGTAAAAAATAAAACAAACATGAAAAATATATATTTTTTAAAACGATCCAAGCTACAATAAACTGTAACTGCACAAAATTTGTCGCCTAAATTATATCCACAAATTTTTCTTGAACTATTTTTTCATGGGACGCCCACTTTCTTAAATTATAAAAACAAGACAATGAAAATACACATCGTTTCAATATCAATGCACATTATGAATTGTAATAGTAATTATACATTTATTGAAATGATACATTTTTCCGGGTTGCTGCGAATAAAGGTTAATGGAAATTAAGGAACAAATAGTACAGTAATAATAAATATAAAATAAAATTTGTATATATAATAATATAGTAGAGTTGAACATAATATAGAAAAGTGCGCGTTTCGGATAAATTTTAATCGAGCGCGAAGTACGAGATACGTTATGAAAATGTGTTCGTTAAAGCCGAAGGACATTTAACGAAAGAGAATTCACAATCACCAAATTACAGTTGTCGATGGATTTACCTTTAATTTTTAGCTCCGGGCTAAAATCCTTAGAGTTTCGGTCGGGTTTTCATCCATCCCTCGTACTGTTTTACCAGGAAGGGAAGTGAGGGGAAGTGAGGCGGTGTAAGTATGGTGAATGAGCGAAAATTTGTAGTGGGGAGGTAGGAAAAGTGATTTAAAATCAGGGAAGATGAAGTATGTGAAGTGAGGGGTTATGAAGGGAGGGGTATTTGGTGCAGTGAGGGGAAATAAGTGTAGGGGAAGGAGAGAAATTAAAGGTAAAATAGGGATGAAGAAGTAGGGAAGTGATAGAAAGTAGCGGAAATTATTGTAAGTGAGGGGAAGTGAGGGAAAATGAGGGGAGGGCTAGTAGCGTAGTGCGGGTGAGTACGGTTTTCGACCCTGTTTTTTGAAGGCCAAATATTTATTTTTTCAAAAAATGATTACCGCCAATGAAAAGTGCGGGAAAAAACCTCTTTATATTTATTTGACCTTCAAAAAACAAGGCCGAAAACCGTACTCACCCGCACTACTCTACTAGCCCTCCCCTCACTTACAATAATTTCCCCTACTTCTCCACCCCTATTTTCCCCTAAATTTCTCTACTTCCCCTACCCTTATTTCCCCTTCCCGCATGAAATACCTCTCCTTTCATAACAGCTCACTTCCCATACTTCACCACCCCTGATTTTAAATCACTTTTCCTTCTTCCCCACTCCTAATTTTCACCCATTTACCATACTTCCACCGCCTCATTTCCCCTCGCTTCACTTCACAAACAGTGCGATGGATGGATGAAAACCCAACCGAAACTCTGAGGGTTTCAGCCGAACCAGATGGTATATTCTCAAAAATCATTAATCGCTTATTTTCATAGATGAAAAAAAATTTTCACTTTTCAACCTTGAAGCATTCAAAAAAATATGTGCGACCAGTGCAAAGGGCGTGAAAGAGCCTATCGAAACTCTACTACAAGAAATTTTTTTATCCCCATTAGAATCGTTAAAATTCTAAGACAGGAACTGCGCGCAAAAACTCACAAAAATAAAAATTGATCTCATCTTTTTTCTTCAGCTACACAAAGTGCATTTTTGTTATTTTTAATATTTTCAAAGTATTTGAATCTTAACGAAATTTATTGCTCTTACTGCTTTGCAAAAGAAATGACAAAGTATTTTCGAAAAACCAAAAAAATTAGTAGTTAAATGAAAGTTAAAGTTCTGCTAATGTGCCTAATATGAGTTGTAAATTCCATAAGAGTCGGTAACAGTCGGATAATTGATATGTAATTTGTGAAAAATTGTGATTGACTTACTAGGAAGGCACAGAGAGCCAATAAGCAGAAGATCGCATACTCCATGATCGAATAATTCGTTTAGTTTCTTCTTCCTCGCAAAGATGAACTAGAACTACTTGATCTCATTCTGCAAAGTTGCCTTTTTATACTAAATACTTATCATGTGGAATGTTTATTCAAGGGGGGGGGGGGCACTTAAAGTCTTTACACTTTTTTTTGCATTTTTTTAAATTTGATTTTCTGAATGGAGAACCTTTCAAGAATATTGTGTGAAAATTTGAGATGAATCGGAGTAAAACTAACGAAGATACAGCGGTTTAAGCAACCGCGTCTCCAACATGACTTAGCGTACTGTATATTTAGTCAGTGTAGAGCAGAGGTCGGCAGCGAGGGGAAAAAAGCACGTGTGGACCGCTCGCTGCAAAAAGATGCTTTAGACATCATAAATGATAGCAACATCCTTTAGGTAACGTTGGAGAGTTTTTTTCAAATTTGTTAATATTTTTTATTTCACAATAACAAATTAGCCGATTTTTTTCGCAAAAATCGCGTTTTTCACTGCAAAGTGTTCCCAAAAAGTGAAACATTGAAATTTTGAAAAACCCTCCCAGCGTTACCTGGAGAAAACTATTATCTAACGAAAGAACTTTGATTTTTTGATTTCGGATGATCCAGCACCGAGTTATGATGGACAACACAATTCAACTTTTTTTTCGAGACACTTCCAAATAATGCTGCCATTGCCGTATTTTTAAATATCTCTTCATGAAAATTGTACACAATATTCTTCGAATGTTATACTTTAATGTACTATTACCATTAATACATACATTTTATTTGTTTCGTCAAAAAAAATTCACAAAAATGTGTCTTTTTACATTCTCATCATAATGAGAAAGTATTGGTTTTATGTGAAAAATG
>CAKNYM010018976.1:0-17922 GCA_932195095.1 Andricus curvator
TTTTTTCTGTTTCAGGTTTTTTCTGTTTCAGGTTTTTTCTGTTTCAGGTTTTTTTTTTCTGTTTCAGGTTTTTCTGTTTCCAGAGTTGGAGTGGATTTTTATACCGAATTGTAAAAACTAAGTTAAGATTTTTGTTAAATAAATATTTTTAAATTGAATATTAAATGTCTATTTACTCATGATTTCCCTCTCCTATTAATTTTAAGTTAGATCGTTCAAGTTAACCTTAGTTTATAGTTAGAGGTGCGCATGCGCAGTTTGATTCTTATCAGAATAATCTATATGGAAATGAAGGTGGGATATAGTGCGGTGAATCATCTAATAATACATACGCGCATGCGCAGTTTGATTAACAACTTCTTGCTTAGAGTGAAGATGGAGTGGGTGAATCCCCTGAAAAGATACACGCGCATGCGCAGTTTTATTCTCAACAGAATATTCTATAAATCAACTTCTATATGGAGTTGGGGTAGGGAGGTCCTCACAGATAAAATATTACGCATGCGCAGTTTGGTCCACAGCTTCATGGTTAGAGTGAAGATGGGCAGGTGAATCCCCTAATAATATTAACGCGCATGCGCAGTTTGAATCTCAACAGAATATTCTAGATGGATGTGGGGTGTAGTGCTGTGAGGGGAGGCCCACAGATAAAGTATTACTAGTACAGTGAGGGGGTTCCCACTGATGAAAGATTACGCATGCGCAGTTTGATTCACAGCTTCTTGGTCAGAGTGAAGGTTGGGGTGGGGTGACAATGCGACGGGAATCCCCTATTTAAATGTCGCGCATGCGCAGAGTGTGGATTTCTGGCTATAAAAGCGCGTCTACGGAGCGATTCTTTCATTCAGCAACCAGACGACCTGGCTGATGGTAATAAGCAGCAGCAGCAGAGACCAGCTTCCAAAGTGTCTCGAGTAGCAACAGCAGGGACCAGCTTCAAAAATGCCTGGAAAGCGCAAGACGTGTGAGCAGCAGCAGCAGAGGCCCGAAAAGCAGAGTCGAACCATCTCCCTGGATGAATGTGAGTTACTCCTCGTCAGGACAGAAGAATCAGTAGCTATACTCCCTGATTTACCAGATGGCTACTCCAAGAATGAATACATTCATCGCATGGTAAGACAATGCAATGCCAATATAGATACATTAAAATCTATACTGAAGGACCTTTTCTGGACATTTGAGAAGCAGAGATGCCTTCACATCATTAATCGAATCATCAGTCTGAGCGCCATTTTCCAACAACATTTGAGAAGCGGTGGTTCTATAGATGCAGCAGCTGACGAAGAAGACGATATCACCAACCGACTTCACTGGGCTGATTCCGAGAAAGCATTCCAATGTCGACTACAAACTAATGTAATAACAAACCTTGTACATATAGATATAAGTAATTTTTTAAACGATGCCTCTGTATTATTTCAAGAACGAATGCGATGTGTATTAAACAAGTATGGACCTGTCAAAGTTTGCGGTGTGCTAGTAGCTAAATATAGACATGTAACAAAGGATGATCAGTCTGTACACGTGAAAACATTTCTGGCCGAAACAAATGACATATTTCCGACGACATTGTTAGACGATTGGTTCAATGAATATATGAAACAACCAATCCTACAAAAAGTTGAAGAATTCCAGGAAACTGATTCCGATTGGACATTGCATTCAATCATACACCTGGAAATCAATGTAAATAAATATAATCCTTTGCGGGCTAGTTCATTTATACCCCTACCTTATCCAATTAAGATAAAGCACGCATGTATAAATGTAGAAAATAAGACTGATAATCAATGTTTTAAATGGGCTGTTCTATCAGCATTATATCCAGCTTCACAGAATACCAATCGTGTTTCTAATTATAATATGTATGAAGATAGCTTAGATTTTACTGGTATAGACTTTCCTGTAACTTTAAAGAATATCCCAAAATTTGAGCGACAAAATGATATCTCTATCAATGTATACGGTCTTGTACGAAGAAATGTTGATTACACTGTTGTTCCCCTATATATTACAACCGAAAAGAGGGAACTGCATGTTAATCTTTTACACGTACAAGAAGATTACATTGATGAGAGCATTGATGATAATGTGTTTGAAATATATGATGAAGGCATCGATACTTCAAATTTCCACTATGTATGGATTAAAGATTTATCTGCACTAGTTGGTGGACAACTATCTAAAAATAAACGTAAAAAGTATATTTGTGATCGATGCCTTCATTATTTTTCAAGCACAGAAAAGTTGTGTGAACACAATGATAACTGTAAAAAGATGAATCATTGTAGAATCAAATTACCGAAACCTGAGAAAAATATCATTGAGTTCACAAACTATAGAAATAAGGAAAAGGTACCGTTTGTCGTGTATGCCGATTGCGAATGTCTGTTGCTTCCTGTTGAAGAATCTCAGGAGAACATAAGTAACACTGAGATCTTTCAAAAGCACCAGATACTCAGCATAGGCTATTACATAAAATGTAGTTATGATGACGCACTTTCCGACTATAAGGCATGCCCGGAATATGAAGCTGATCCTGCCAAATGGTTTGCAAACGAATTGCAACAATTGGCAGAAGATGCTGAAACAGTATTCATGTGCTCCATACCTATGGAGAACTTGACTACTGAGCAGAAGGCTGCCTTTAGGGAAGCTACTACCTGCCACATTTGTGAGCAGAGTATAGCACCCGGCCAAAAGAAAGTGCGTGACCATTCACATTTAACTGGCAAATACCGAGGGCCTGCTCATGAAGATTGTAATCTAAATTACAAAGATTCTCGAACCATACCCGTTGTCTTCCATAATTTGAGTGGGTATGATGCTCATTTCATTATTCGCGAAGTAGCCACTGAGTTTGAAGGTCGAATTGATCTACTCCCTCTAAATAAAGAGAGGTATATTAGCTTCACGAAAAATGTTAGAGAGAGTGAGATCAAATTCCGCTTTATTGATTCATTCCGCTTTATGGCTTCTTCGCTAGATAAATTAGCATCATATCTCGACGAATACAAAATAGTAGGTAGAGTCTTTTCAAATTTAAGTGCTGATAAAATTAAATTGCTAACGCGGAAAGGAGTTTTTCCTTATGAGTACTTTGACTCTAGGGAGAAGCTCAAACAAACGCAACTACCACCTAAAGAAAAATTGTATAGCACATTAAATGACTTTACAATTTCCGATGAAGATTATGAGCATGCGCAACGGGTATGGTCTGAATTTAATTGCAAAAATCTTGGCGATTATGTGTATCTGTACATGAAAACGGATGTGTTACTACTTGCAGATATCTTTGAAAACTTCCGTGATCAGTGTCTGAAAGCATATAGCCTTGATCCAGCACATTATTACACAACTCCTGGTTTGACTTGGGATGCCATGTTAAAATATACTAGAGTAAAGCTTGAACTCCTCACTGACATTGATAAAGTCCTGTTTATTGAGTTAGGTATAAGGGGTGGAGTTAGTCAATGCTCCAACCGTTATGCCAAAGCCAATAATCCATATATGGAAATTTACAATGTCAATGAGGAGATCAGCTATATAGTATATTTTGACGCCAACAACCTCTATGGTTGGGCAATGGCACAAGCGCTCCCATTTAGTGGTTTCGAGTGGGTATCAAATGTTGACAATAGCTTCAACTTTAATGTTCCCGATGATGCCCCTGTTGGCTATATGCTTGAAGTAGATTTGGATCACCCCGAAGAACTTCATGATAATCACAGTGATTTACCTTTCTGCCCTGAACACTCGAAACCACCAGGGTCAAAGCAGGAGAAACTCCTAACTACCCTCCTACCGAAACGAAAGCACATTCTCCATTATCGTGAATTGAAACAAGCTTTGGCAAACGGCCTTCAGCTTGTAAAAATCCATCGCGTTCTTAAATTTAATCAAGCTCCATGGTTAAAATCATAAATAGATTTTAACACAGAACAGAGAGCTGCAGCTAAGAATGAGTTTGAGAAAACCCTGTTCAAACTCATGAACAATGCTGTGTATGGTAAGACAATGGAGAATGTGCGTAAACATGTAGATGTTAAACTCGTGACAGAGTGGGAGGGTAGGTATGGAGCAGAACCCCTCATATCTAGACCTAATTTCCACAGCCGAGCAATCTTCCATGAAGATCTAGTGGCTGTGGAACTTAGGAAGACTGAGGTTTTAATGAACAAACCCATCTATGTTGGGCTCAGTGTGCTGGACATTTCGAAAACCTTGATATATGACTTCCATTATGGCTATATGCTCGAAAAATACGGTAACAAATGCAAACTGCTATACACAGACACTGATAGCTTAGTTTATGAAGTTAAATGTCCCGATATTTACATGGATATGAAACAAGATATCAACAAGTTTGACACATCCGATTATCCTGTAAATAACGTTTACGGTATGCCTCAAGTCAACAAAAAAGTTCTAGGCCTCATGAAAGATGAGTGCAGTGGGCAGGTCATTACTGAATTTGTTGGCTTGAGGAGTAAGATGTACAGCATCCGCGTAAATGGCCAAGATTTTGTAAAGAAGGCCAAGGGTATAAAATCAGGTGTTGTACAGAAATCTATCAACTTTGATGACTACGTTGATTGCTTGAAAAATGCTGCGATTCAAACTAGAACGCAGTATATCATTAGATCACGTCTTCATCAAGTTGATACTGTTAAACAGTTAAAAGTAGCTTTAAGCCCCTTCGATGACAAACGGTATCTTTTGCCTGAAAGCACTGATACGCTAGCTTGGGGCCATTATAATGTTAAGGATAATGATACCGATGTAAACAATTAACCTATAAATCGACGGACATATTGTAAATAGTTTATAAGTCGATAAAAAACATTGTCGGGATTGATGATGATTGTAAAAACATGAATAAATGAACGATTTTTTATATGCATTTCATATGTTTTTATTTAATAAAACCTTACATCTGATTACATACATAAGTTTGTTAACATTAGTTTTAAATTTAGATAACCATTAGTTTAATGATACTCCAACACTAGATAACATTAGTTTTTAAGCTTAGTTAAATGTTACTTTAACGTTAGCTTAACGTTACTTTAACGTTAGTTTAACATTACTTTAACGTTAGCTTAACGTTACTTTAACGTTAGCTTAACGTTACTTTAACGTTACTTTAACGTTAGTGTAACGTTACTTTAACGTTAGCTTAACGTTACTTTAACGTTAGCTTAACGTTACTTTAACGTTACTTTAACATTACTTTAACGTTAGCTTAACTTTATTACATGTCTGTTTTATCTATCCAACTGTTGTGTGAACTGTCGAACCCCAGCCATTTGACATAGATTTTACTGGCATGTCTTTTAATGACTTTCTCCACAAGATAAATGTCTGGATACTTGACTTTTAAAAGTTCCTCTTGATAAAAGCCTCCAGCGAACGGTTGATCTTGATAGTCCTTTAGTTTATATGTTACCGGTTTAGTTGCCATGATCCGATCCACAGTAAATATTTCAGTTGTCCAGTTGGGTGTATATCCTTTCTCAAAAATGTTCTTATACTTGCTGATTCGAACTTTGTCATCAAGTTTGAATTTTTGACGTTTCGAAATAATTTTTCTTTGTTTCTGGAAACGTTGCATCAATTCTTCCTCGTCATCAGTGGTTACATCTTTTGGTTTCATACCAATTGTTCGATGTTTCGTATTATTATACTTGAATATGAGAGTAGACAAGATATCTAACCATTTGTAGTTACCGTGCAAGCTGAATTGTGGCCACATGTTATTCTTGAGTGTACGATTAAATCGTTCAATAATAGACGCTTTTAAATTACTGAAAGTTGAGTACAGTTTAATGCTATACTTTTGCATTAAAGCTTTAAATTCCGAGTTGTAAAACTCTTTGCCTTGATCTATGTGCAAGTTTTTTGGAACTCGTCCCTGTACAAGTATGGATTTCATAGCTTCAGTCACATCATGTCCACTCTTGCTTTTCACAGGAACTGCCCAGGCATACTTTGAAAATATATCGATAACAGTAAGCAGGTATTTGAATCTCTTATTCTCTTGAGAATATGGTAACATTTCAACCAAGTCAGCCTGCCATGTTTCATCTATACCACGCATTATCACAGAACGACGTGGATAATTTTTTCTTGCAGGTTTATGCAGCTCTGTGACTACTATCTCCTTCTTTGCGTTCATTTTCTAATGCGTTCAGACGAGCTTCTAGTTGAGCAATGAGTTCAGCGTTGCGTAGCGATAACTCTTGTTGGGTATTAATCTGTAAATTCTTTAATTTCTCATTTACTGATTCTTCAAGAATTTTCATTATAATATTATTGTTATCAATTTCATTACGCATAGATGACGTAACTTGATAAAGCGTTCGTATCTCACTTTGAACAATACGCTGTACAAGCCTCAAATTAACAGCATCAAGCTGTTCTTCAGCGTCTTGAATGTTACGAAGTCTTTTCTTATCGATATCGTAATTGCCATTAGAGGTAAATTTAAAGCCAATACCAGGAGGCCCACGATTTGCGGACGCAGCTCGATTCAAAGGATGTCCGAACACGTCGATACTCATTTTAATACTGACGCTTTAGTGAGCTTCAATCTCTTAATATATGATTTGAGCTTCTCGCAATTCCTCGATGATGGAAATAATTTCATTATTATGACTTGGATTTCCTGCTGCTTGAGATGCTGTGAGTAGTCGAAGGCGATCAACTAGCTCGTTAGGATCATCCCAATAAATGTAGTCTGGCCTTGAATCTTTTCTCGCTATTAAAAATTGAGGTATTGCACTCTTCAATCGTTTCTTCTTCTTTAATGAACCTCCACTTGTTGATGATCGCTTATTTGGAAAAAGTTTCGCTATAATATTCTTATACTTTAGAGTATTATTCGAATGAATGGGTTTTGAGGAACTATAATTCTTCCTATGTGCATTTGTAGCAATAAGAATTTCTTTATAGTTGTTTTGATCATCCTGGCTTATATAAGTTTCATCAGGTTTTTGTTTAAATAAGAGTTCAAACAAACCAGTACTTTTCCGATACAATTTTTTACCAATCTTGATATATTGTCCATCAAAGCTGATTGGTGTATCACCAATTATAAACGTTCCATCATTGGCTTTTCGTACACCGTAAACCATATCCAAATATTGTTTTCTATTTTTATTTAATAGTCCAATAAATTTATTTGTCAACTTGTCATAATTTTCAGTAGGTTCATCATTTTCTTGGACGATAGTTGCATCATGTGCTTGATCATCGTTAGCAGTCATGAAGGAAATGTTATCATTTTCTGTTTCATCTTCATCTTTTTCAATCTTATTATTCATATATCTATTTTTACCTTTTGGTATATCAGTTGTATTTAATAACTTTTGTAATGGTGTAACTATAGGTTTAAAAGTTTCACTAAGAATATTCTCTGTAGCTTCTTTGCCTAACTTTAGCATGCGGTGTTTCCGTCGAATAGCATCGCTTGCTTTTGCTATTTGACGAAGCACATCTTGCTCTTTATGAAACATGTTCATACCTTAGTGTCTCATACAAAACTAACTTTATTTACAATGAAGCAAGCCTATTTATAGAATAATAAAACAGTCAAATCCTTTTCTATATCTACCCTCATTTAAATTACTATCTTTATCGATAACTAAAAATCCATATTTATCTGTATTCCAACATGCTGAACATAATTCTCGGAACTGCGTGTAAGTCATATCAGTATTTACATGATCATCATACACATGTTTGAGATTTTTACCATCTTGCCTAAAAAGAAGTACCAAATTAACATTATCCCGGACTAGATGTTTAGGAACGTGAGCATACGTCTGACATAAGTAGAAACAGTCAACACTGACGTGTCTACCCATGCAGAAGAAGGCTCTAACATTGTTCTGCTTCTCACAAGCGATGTCATCAAAGATAAAGATAGAGTTTGGTTTAGCTTGACTAGGTGAAATTACTTGTTCGTGCTCACTGTATGGAAAGTACTCAACGCCATCTACATCATTGATTACTCTTTCCAGGAATTGATACTTGGATTGTTGCAAAGATTTTGAGTAAAGATAAATATTATCAAATCTGAGACCATTTGGATGTAGAATTAAAGAAAGCAGTGCATTCGTTTTACCACAATTTGATGGTCCACAAAAAACTGCACGAATGCTGTCTGATAGTAGATTACCATGACGCTTCACCCTCTTCTGTCCAGGCTCAACGAGGGAGTCTATATTTGCGACTAGAAGTTTGACAGGTTGTGTCTTGAATCTCATTTTAACCTTGACTAACGAGAAAGTGATAAGTACAGCGCTTATATAGCTTCTGGATCAGTTGAAAGTTAACCTTCATACAGCTTACAGCAGTTGAACAACCTCCCTCAGTCTGTTAAGTCTACACTGATATGAAGTTGCTCGTTAAGAATACAGTATCCACTTCCCTCGAGAACAATCATAATGAGCTGTGACTTCAACCAGAGCTCGAGACTGACTGCTGAGAAAGCTATAAATACAGCGCTTATATAGCTTTTGGATCAGTTGAAAGATAGTCTTCACACAGTTAACAACAGTTGGACCGTCTCTCCAGCCTGTTAAGCCTATATTAATATAAAGTTGCTCATTGAGAATAGACTATCCGTTCCCCTCGGTACATGAGAAAGCTACAAATACAGCGCTTACATAGACTTCTAGTCAGTCGCAAACTGACCTTCATAGAGTGAGGAATGCTTTTACACAGCAAGAAACGTCGAGGTCGAGGTTTAATTAATACTATTATTAACAAATTACCCTTCGAATTACACTTACCAGGATACCAATACTGTGGACCTGGTACTAAGTTAGCTAAACGTTTAGAACGAGGTGATCCAGGTATAAACCCACTGGACGCTGATTGTAAGGAACACGATATTGCTTATTCGAAGAATCGAGAGAATATTGAAGCGAGAAACGTTGCAGATAGGATACTAGCTGACAGAGCGTGGCAGCGTGTTGTTTCTCAAAACTCTGATATTGGTGAAAAAGCAGCTGCACTAGCTATAACCAACATCATGAAAGTTAAATCAAAACCAGGTATGGGGTTAAGGAAGAATAAGAGGAAGAGTAAAAAGGTTTCTAAGAAACGGGTAGCTTTGAGAAAAATTGTGGATGCTGCTAAACATTCCATGTCTCCTAGTAATGATGCACAAGTTGTCATTAAAACTGCTGTGGAGGCTGCTCGAAAAGCTATTAAAAGAGCTGGAGGTAGAAGTCAAGTGAGAGCACCTCGTATTCTACCTATACCCTCAAAAGTTGGTGGTGTTTTACCACTGATTCCAATATTCGCAGGACTCAGCGCACTTGGAGCTCTTGCTGGTGGAGCAGCTGGTGTTGCAAAAGCTGTTAATGATTCCAATGCAGCTAAACATCAACTTCAAGAGACTTCACGTCATAATAAGACGATGGAGGAAATAGCTCTTGGAAAAGGGCTACACTTGAAACCCTATCGACAAGGACTGGGTCTTCATATCAAACCATGTCCTCAAGGTCGTGGTCCTAAAGCTAAAGAACGTACAGCTAAAAAACGTTTATTCAAGAAAAAAAACTTACATTGAAGCTAGCACATCGTGCATTAACTGATTTTGATCTACTCAATTATGCTAAGACTCTAAAGATTCCATATTTTCGAGGAGTCTTTATGCGAAATGAATTACCTGCTAGAGGACCTCGGCGAAAGGAGTCGGCCATAGTTAATCTTGATGATAAAGATGGTCCAGGTACACATTGGGTAGCATTCAAAAAGAATGGTTATGAAACATTATACTTTGACAGTTTTGGTAACCTTAAACCACCCTCTGAACTTGTCAATTATCTAGGTGTTGGTAGCTTTATAAAATATAATCATGATAGGTATCAAGACTATAATACATTTGAGTGTGGTCATTTATGTCTTAAATTTCTATGTGGACAGCTTAATGTAAAGAGCAAATATAGTCTATATAAGTGCAAGTAATTGCTTGCAGACAATCAGTATAGAGAAAGACGCCATCATGGATGAATCGTTCACTCTGACTATTTCAGGCAAATCATCTGTGCTTGAGGCAGAATACTTTCCAGCAATAGAACTCTCGCCAAGTAAAAATTATGCTCTTGGTCTAGCTGAGCTACTCACATTTAATTCAATTCCTAACGTTGATGTTGGAAAGAATAAATTTTATATTGGTAATCAGGTAGTTACCATACCCCCTGGCAGTTATGAAATTGAAGATATTGAGAAATATATACAGAGATCTCTGATGAATAGAGATTTTTCTGTTGTAACAGTATCAGCAAATGGGGATGAGATTGAAAAATATGTGCAAAAGAATTTGGATAATAATAATAATAATGCTATAGTAAATATTAGACCAAACAACAATTCCTTGCGTAGTGAAATCAAGAGCAACCGTGAAGTTAACTTTAAACCAAAAGATTCTATTGGCCAGCTTTTGGGATTCACATCACGTGTTCTCGAAGCTAATAAGATTCATATATCTGATTTACCAGTAGCTATTCTCAAGGTGAATGCTCTCAGGATTGAGTGCAACATTACAACTGGAGCATATATTAATGATCAAAAAGTTCACACGATTCATGAATTCTTCCCAACCGTTCCACCAGGATATAAGATCGTTGAAGTGCCATCACACGTCATTTATCTTCCGATCATCGTGAAGACAATACATCATATTCAGCTCCGCATAGTTGATCAAGACGGAGAATTGGTGAATTTTCGAGGAGAGACTATAACTATCCGATTACACTTAAAGTCAACGTGATGGGTATCGTTTTTAATCGTAAAGTGGGTGCAAGTTATATAAGCAAGCCACCATGCAAGAAATCAGTCAGTCTTCAATCAGCTCGCAAGAGATTAACATCTCAGAACGTGCGCTTCCTCAAGCAACAAGGTCACAGATTTGTTCAAGAAGGAAAAAGAAGAAGAAAAGGCGACCATTAATTCATATATTATTTATTTGTCGATGTTACAAAAATGGAAGAAATACTGAATGTTCAAGCTCCAGTGAGGTATGATGAATCTATAGCAGACTATGAGGTTCATGCTCATCAACCTTATGCTTCATCATTATATAACAACAGTGATGAGATACGAATTGCAGTACAACATCAAGATTTATGCATTCTTCCAAGTAAAAGCTCTATACACATACATGGAAGACTAGTTCGGGCTGATGGAAATACAGCTGTGACAGCAACAAATCTAATTGGTAACGCCATCTGCTTTTTATTTGATGAAATTCGGTATGAATTGAATGGTATTGAGATTGACCGATGTAAAAATGTTGGACATACCAGCACCATGAAGAATTACATTTCCTTGTCTCCTAACCAGCTTAATTATGCTGAGAATGCAGGCTGGCTTGATATAGATCTGAATGCCCGAATAACAAATGAAGCTGGATACTTTGATGTATGTATCCCACTCTGCATGATCCTCGGATTCGCTGAAGATTATCAAAAGATTATTGTAAATGCCAAACATGAACTAATCTTAACAAGATCACGCACAGACATTAATGCTATTATTCAACCAGCGCAAGGAGAACCTGAAGATTTTAAAATTATACTACATAAAGTTGAATGGATGGTTCCCTATGTTCTACCTGAAAATCGTCAGAAGATACAGTTACTAAAGTATATTGAAAAGGATCCACCTATATCAATGAGTTTTCGATCCTGGGAAATGTTTGAATATCCTCTAATCCCCGCCGCTCAAAACCATGTGTGGCAGGTAAAGACTTCCACACAAATAGAGAAACCAAGATATATCATACTAGGATTTCAAACTGGCAGAAAAGATCAACGAAGAAGTTATATCAACTCTTTCGATCACTGTAATATTACAAATGTAAAAGTTTTTCTAAATTCTCAGTATTATCCTTATGGTAATCTAAATTTAAACTTTGATCAGAATCAGTTTGCATTATTGTATGAGATGTATGCTAATTTTCAAACTTCATACTATGGAAAAGAGCATGAACCTTTGCTAAAGAAGCGTTTCTTCAAGGACAATGCACCACTCATTGTAATTGACTGCTCTAAACAAAATGAGTTTTTGAAACAAAGTTCAGTAGATGTACGGTTAGAATTTGAATCGAGTAATAATTTTCCCGCCAATACAGCAGCCTATTGTCTAATCATACATGATCGAATAGTTCAATATAAGCCCATTAGTGGCGCTGTTCAGAAAGTTCAGAAAGCTGTAAATAATGCTGTAATATTAAAAAATTGGGTTTTAAATAAACCAGATAATTGTACAACGAGCAATGTTTCAATAGATGAAGTAGATGTTAATTATACAGCAAAAGATTTTTATAATGATTTGGATAACTTTTTGTAAAAACTCGGTTAAGATTTTATTACATTAAATAAATGGATTTTTCAATGGATTATTAAATGTATATTTACTCATAATATCCCTTTCCTATTAATTTTAAGTTAGGTCTTTTAAGTAAACATTAGTTTATATTTAAGTTTTTTTTTTAAAGTAAACATTAGTTTATAGTTAGTTTTTAAGTAAACATTAGTTTATAGTTATATTTTTTAAGTAAACATTAGTTACTTTGCTCATCATTGAATATCTTAAAATAATTTGCACTTTTATCTATCTGCGCATGCGCAATATTGAGACCTCTGTTGCATTGACTCTAGCTTAGAGGACGTTATAAAGGTAAGATTTCATCGGATAAGACGGGGAATCCCCTATTAAAATACTACGCATGCGCAGAATCAGAGTGGTGACTAGCAGGGTGGGGATTTCTGCCTATAAAAGCGCATCTCCAGACCGATTTCTTCATTCAACCTCTTCAGTTGCTTGCGACAAGACGTAACATCTCTGAAGAAGAAATGGACCTGCAGAAGATCAATGCCATTGGTCGAATGGAAGGCTACCTACCAACGAGGCCGCTGACAGACCTGACTCCAAAGAAGAGGTATGCAGTGACGAGGATCCAGAAGGTGCAAACCAAGTATGGAACCAGGATCGTTGTCGAGCTGGAAGGTACTTTCAATACTTTCCTACCTGCGAGGCTTGTGAAAGTTCTAGAAGATCCTGAAACTCTGGAAAATATGCAGGAAGCTGCTACTGCTGAGAAGCTACAACTGAAATATTTGGGTGGACAATATAATAATGTCGAATTTAAAAATGTTAAATAAATTGTAAAAAATTGTGCAAATAAATGAATGAAATTTTAATGTTCAACCGGTGTTCTCATTATTTGAAAATTAGTTTAAGTTACTATGTAAGAGTATGAGTTGAAGCGTGGGGAATTTAAATTGATAAAATGCAGGCTACTTGAAACAGCGCAGGAAATCTCAACGCGACACATGTAGAGATAGGGGGAACCCCCACATCTTTTGTATATAAGGTAGACGCATGCCACTTGTAGAAGCAGAGGAATGCACGTGGACGTCGAGGGAATACCAGCGCGCGCAGGACGCACAGGGGGCGACACACAGTATGTCGGTAAGGTACGGGCAGACTGAGAATCAATTCAACGGCCGATAAACCCATTACCGACTGTTGATACATTGATATTAGTGCTGGCAGAAGGTACTGAGTGACGTCATCAGTTATTTACAGCGATTAGTAAGGTAGGCTCCTGATATAGCGAATGCAGCTCCATCTGTGGCTAGAGATGTGCATTATCGACGGTCCCTGTTTTACCGACCTATGGTAAAATGATAATATAAAAAGTTACCGACCTCCCTGTTTTACCGACTGATGGTAACATAGTTCCCTACCTTACCGACATATGTTAAAATGATAATATAAAAAGTTACCGACCTCACTGTTTTACCGACCGATGGTAACATAGCTCCCTACCTTACCGACATATGCTAAAATGATAATATAAAAAGTTACCGACCTCACTGTTTTACCGACTGATGGTAACATAGTTCCCTACCTTACCGACATATGCTAAAATGATAATAAAAAAATTACCGACCTCCCTGTTTTACCGACTGATGATAATATGGTTCCCTGCCTTACCGACATATGCTAAAATGGTAATATAAAAAATTACCTACTTACCTGTTTTACCGACTGATGGTAATAAACTGTTTTACTGAACAATTGTTACTTAGCACGGAACAGAACCCTATAATGTTAACTTAGCAGGAATCACCGTTACCAACCTCAATGGTTTACCGAATTCAGGTAACTTAGCACGGAACTGAACCCTCCCTTTGTTGGTGACGTCATCTGTTGGTATCGGTAACTTAGCACGGAACAGAACCCTATAATGTTAACTTAGCAGGAATCACCGTTACCAACCTCAATGGTTTACCGACTGCAGGTAACTTAGCATGGAACTGAACTCTCCCTTTGTTGGTGGCGCCATCTGTTGGTGCCTGTAACTTAGCACGGAACAGAACCCTCCCTTGGTCGGTGGCACCATCTGTCGGTGTCGGTAACTAGCGACGGTGGCGCCATCTGTTGGAGTCGGTAACTTAGCACGGAACAGAACCATCCCTTTGTCGGTGGCGCCATCTGTTGGTGTCGGTAACTGTAGGGTCTTAATACCCCCACTGCGCCACTCAGCGTAGTGGAACTAGCGAGCGAGTCTCCGCTCTATGTATGCAACCCGTGGTCGAGCAGGCAACGGAAGCGGGACGAGTTTCCCTCGTCAGATCAATTCAGTCACCGCTGGTGTTAACGGTAGTCTCTGGCCGCTCCAGGCCTTTGCACTTTTGTAGTCACGCAAGTACGTGCAATGTACTTAGTTAATAAATTGTTATATAGTCGTTACTCTTGAGTGTAACCTTACTACCCTCACATGGCATTGCGGATGTAGGCCGCATTATATATGTTACTAATTCTGGAGTCAGATATTTACCATTACCTACATAACTAGCGACCGTGGCGCCATCTGTTGGTAGGTGGCCCCGTAGCCGCCTAGCCCTACTACTTTCAAATCATATAACTGAGCTGGCATGTCCTCTATAATAAATTTAACATGGGAACATTTTTTTTTTTCGGAAAAATGAGATTCACATTTCTGGAATTAAACTTATCTTGCGAGAAATTAGTCATACGTTTTTCACAATTCTTAAACTAAATATTTACCAAATAATTATGATAAATAATTAAAGCTGTTAACTTTTTTTTACATTTTACATTAATTTCCTCAATATTTCTGTATTATTTATTCCTATGATTTTTTTTCATGTGATATATTTAGCGCTAACTTATTCATGGTACCAAAAATCTCTTTAAATCGTTTACACTGGAAAATAGGCCACGTGATTTGATAAAACTAAACATACAAAATCACGCACCTGACATGTTGAGTCTTTCCAGACCACATTTACATATCAAAACATTATCAAAAATTCATTTAATTAAAAAAAAATAATTTTTAATTCATAAATTTGATAAATTTTTTTCTGTTTTTCACAATCACATAAATAAAAATTTATTGTTACAAAGACTTTTAATTAAAAAATAAAAAAGTACCTAATGAAACCCTTTTCAAACTAACTGTGAATTCGATCTGGGATGTTTCAACTTTTTTTTTGTATTTAAAATGTTATGCCCTCGTGAATAAAAATATTACAAGAAAGTACAACATTCCTACAACTGTAATTTTTTTCTCAAAACATGTACTTATTTTTGTATAAAAAAAGAAACTTTGTAGCATTCCTCTAAGAAAAGATAGTTATAAACAATAAGCAATTGTTTTAATAAGTACAATTGTTAACTTGCATTGATTGTTACCTCACTATGTGAAAGGTGGACAACAATTTAAAGAGTTAAAAAAAACCGTAACTTTTTAGCACTTATCTAATAGAAGATAGTTATAAACATTGATAAATTGTCTAAACAAATATGTTTGTTAACTTGCATTGTTTATTACTTCACTAGGTAAAATGTGGGTAAAAAAATTAAATTTTTTTTAAGAAACCGCAACTATCTAACATTAGTAAATAAGAAGATAGTTATTAACAATAATAATTTGTTTAAATAATTATTTTTTCTAAATTCAATTAATTATTAACTCACTCCAAGTGAAAAGTACACAAATAGTTGAAAATTTCAGAAAAAAACGCAACTTTCTAGCAATATTAAAATTGAATATTATTAACAATAATCATAGATTGTTTATACGAATAATTTTCTTAACTTTAATTATTTACCTCACTGTAATTGGAAATTGGGCAAAACGTGGGAAATTAAAAAAAACTGCAATTTTCTAGCATTATTTTAGGATAATATTATCAAAAATAATTATAAATTGTTTAAACAATTATATTTGTTAACATTTATTAAGTATTATCTCATTCTAATTCAAAATTGAACAAAAAGTAGAAAACTTTTGAAAAAACCGCGAATTTCTAACTATTATAAGAAAAAGTGGCGAAAAGCAATAATAAATTGTTTAAACAATTTATGTAAACATTTCATTATCAGTTCAAAGTTTTATTTAATGTACTGGAAACAATTATTTTTATTGAAGGAACCGCAAAAAACATAGTTAGCGCAAAAAACTAGCAAAACCAATTTTTTCACTTATGGGTTTTTTTTGTGGGACCCTATAAAACAGACTTGTGGGATGTTATTCAGAAAATGATATTCCATTCATATTCTGTAGCTAATTGTGAAGAGAAATGTTGAGTTTCAACATAATTCAGCTAATATTGAAATGCTAAAAACTACCCTTAAAATAAAATATGCACTCAAACTAAATGTGAGCATATCAGAATTTTTATCTTTTTTTTGGGCTCTTTTTGGGCATCTTTTATTTTTCTCAAAAAACCGGACTTTTGGTCACTACAGAAAATTTGAAAAATTAAAAGAATTGACATCGCCAGAATTTTTGGATTTTTTTGGCTCTCCAAAAATAAAAAAATTAATTTTCAAAAAACAACCCTCTTCTTCTAAAAACTACCCTTAAAGATAAATATGCTTAAATTTTTTTTCTGAAAAAAACTCCTTTCACTCCGCTGCGAAACGAACGACAGAACTACTGATTTTTTTTCAGTGCTTTCCCATTAAGCTACTAGAGAGATCGAGAGAAGAAACGTTTTTTTCAAGGAATCTGTATTATCATTAGAGAACAACAGAAAATATTTAACTTCTTTTCAGATTAGATGGAGCTGTGAAAGAAAAATTATTTTGAAAATTTTGTTTCGAAAAAAGGAGAAGATCTTTTTTCAGAAAAAAATTAAAATTTCCTTTTTCATATCTCCATCTAGTCTGAAAAGAGGTTAAATATTTTCTGTTATTCTCTGATAATAATGCAGATTCCTAGATAAATATGCACTCAGACTTAGTATAAGCATATCCGAATTTCGGTCTTTTTTTGGGTTACCCAAAAAACACAAAAGTTATTGTACAAAATCAACCCTAACGCTTTAAAAAAAACCCGAAAGAAAAATGTATGGAATTAGTACGAGAAAACATATACCATAGGTCTGAGCTAGTTTTGAGCTCACTGATAATAACAACATAAATTATGCGAAAACAACCCATAACACTAACACCTAGACCTAATTAGAAATAAAGATATTAAACAAAACCAAAAAAACTATCAATCAAAAGTCAATGATTTTATGGGGTTTATAAAACACTGCCGAAAAATTTCAAAATGAAAAAAATCATACTAGTCACCTGCGCAAAACTCTAAACTATACCCACAACCTCACATAATAAACAAAAAACCAAAAATGAAACACTCCTAACGTATTCAACCAAACGCTGCTCGGCTGCCTTAAACTGAAAAATCCATAAGTCTTCCATAACCCTTCTACATAAACCGTCAAAAAAATCTCAAATTAAAAAAAACCCAAACAACTTTCAAAGACTCGAGTTAATAAATCTATCCCCACAAAAATATTCTACTGATCCTATGAACTACACTAATCACATTCAACGAACCAAGTCTCAGCTGCC
>CAKNYM010018978.1:9431-26323 GCA_932195095.1 Andricus curvator
GGGTGCCTTCGAATGCCAAACGGCCCCGACTGGGCGGCATTTACAACTCGTAGGCACCCCCGACCCCTTCCCAATGATTTTGTATGGTGGGAGCTATGGTGTGGGTTGAAAAGTTGGAAAAGGGGTCGGGGTGCATTCGAATTTGAAACAATCCCGACTAGGTGGAATTTACGACTCGTAGGTACCTCAGACCCCTTTCCACCGGTTTTTGGAGTGTAGGGGGGTTTTTGGGGGGATGTTTTTGGGAGATGGGTTCTTGTGAAGCGTTATTCGGAGGGAGTCTTCAGCATCAAAAAATACATAAAATATGTGAGTTTTAACAAAATCGAAGGTCATCGACCTTTTATGCAGTTTTGCCAAAATTTGGATTGGAATTACTTAAAATGTCAGAAAAAGAATTTTTTCTATTTTTTGAAAATTTTCAAAATGTTGGAAGGCATATCAGTTTCTGAATTTTCTTTGAAATTAACAATACCATTAAGATAATTTTCAACTCTTTTTGTGATGTACCAGAAATTTTCACAACAATTTCTAGAACTCTTTAAAAAAATTGGATTCAAACTTTGCAAATGCTCTCAAATTTTTTACTTTGGTCGGAAATATCTGGCTAACGAACTTGACCTACATTTTGGGATCGTAAAAAATTGTATCAAAGGCTGACTCGATTGGACATATCCTTCCAAAGTTAGTGTGGCTAAAACATTCAGGCAACCATGCAGGCTGTTGTGAATTGGACATTAGTTCACTGTTTTATGAATTTTGAATTTGTGTTCTTAATTTTATTTTCTTCGTGTTCCTTTTACATTTCTATTTCTTCAATTTGTCCTATATTTTATTTTCATATTGCATGACATCAAACTTTATGTCTAAGCCGGTCTTCTAGTTTTCGTGCTCTCTCTGTCTTACACATAGTCTTGTTGCTCGGTTTCCGAATTTCCTTCCCTCGTCTCGTCAGTCCGCGTTCGCCAAGCAACAATTTCTGTCTATTTTAATTGTAAAGTTTTAATTTGTTATCAATGAAGACCACGCTTTCCGGCGTCATACTTTGTTAATTAAAAGTGCTGTGCTTTTAATGAATTGACCTAAACATGCATGCGTTCCTACCAGAATTGTTCAGTCGTTTTTTAGTGTTCAAAACACAGGCGTACAGACAGACATACAGACATACAGACAGACAGACACTGACAAAATTTTATGATTTGGGAACTGATTTTTCAACTATTGAAATATTCAAATAAAATAATTGCACAAATTTAAATCAATTCAGATGCCCAGAATTATAAATTGTTGAATTTCAAACTTTAGTAATTTTAAATTTGCAAAATAATTTATAAAATTTTGAGCTGAATTTGTTAATTGTTTGATATTTCCAATATAAAACTGTTCACTCATTAAGGCTTTTATTCTGAAACTATCTTATAATTTAATATGCTTTAATTGTGAAAAAAGGCAAAACTAAACGTTTTAATTAAAAATTATTTAATTCCGAGCGTACTTTCAATTTTAAATTATAAAATTAATAATATTTCATCATTAGATGCTCTCCGTTTTTAAAGGTCTTGAAAATTAAAATCACCAGGAATTTTTTCTGAGATTTGAGTGACTACCATGATTAATTGCAATTTATACTATTTACTACCGAAACAATTCAAAATTTTAAAAATATCTTTGAATTTATGATGGTAAAACGTGACAATGTAGTGTAACTAGAAAACATCGAGCAGTTTGTCTCACTTTTGAATGAATGGGTTGGTTATTCAAATATGTATTCATCACTTCACAGAACAACATTTAGTTAATTTAAATTTGGAAAATGCTCTAAAATTTTAAATTTTGGTCTAAAATATCTTGTTAACGAATTTGACCTGCATTTTGGGATCTTAAAAAATCGTATCAAAGGCTGACTCAATTGGAAGAATTCTTTAAAAGTAGTGTGGCTGCAAAATGCAGGCGACGACACAGGCATACCCACATCCATACATACAAACAGACAAACAGGCAGATATAGAGGCATACAGAGAGACACCGACAAAATTTTATGATTTCCAGATACTGTGAGTGCCGAAACGTAAGGATCCGTTAAAAATTAGAAATAAAAAACTTGGACAATTGCATTACACTCTCATGAATAAGAATGTAAATCTATTGAAGCCACGACCCTGAGGTTTTGTATTCAGTAAATAGTCTACCACTGATACGCGTAAAAAAATACTGAAATCCCTGAGAAAAGTTTTCTACCTATAGAAGTCCCCAATTTTATGCTGAAAATCATTTTAGGTTAAAGAAAAAGTAAATAAATAAGGAAATGGAGGGTAGAGAAGGCCACTATGTTGAAAGCTTTTCTTTTAGTCTGATTTTCTTTGGAGACGGCTCAAATGGTAGCTCTTGGCATGTATGTGTTGAATAAAAAAATAATATTTGCTGCGATATATTTTTAGTTTTCTGAAAACAATGGTTAAAAAATAAGAAAAGTGAGCAAGTTTGTTTTTTAAACAACTACGCTGGAAGCAAGAGATGTGCAAGACCTGGACCCGGACCGATACTCTTGAGTCCGGATCCAGCAGTTTGCATTAAGAGACCCTATCCGATATTTTTCTGATCGAGGCTCCAGTTTAACCAACCCAAAAAATAATAGAGCGGTGCGGATTTGTGCATCTCTATTGATAATACTGCCCGAACATTGTGAAATTGGATTCTGTCTACTGCGCATCTGGAATACGACATAACTCTACGACGCAACCTTAAGTGTCATAAAATTATACTGCACAACAATAAATCTTATATGAGTCTACTGCGCAGCCGAAAAAGCGACATAACTATAGTGCGCAGCCATAAATGTCATATAAGTGTACTGCGCAAGCATGAACCTCGCAGAAGTTTAGTGCGCATCCGTAAATGTGACTCTCCTGTACATCCTTACGTGCCATACAATTGTACGAGGTTCATGGTGCAAAACTAATCGTAGGTGGCAGCACCGAGCCGAGTACTAGACCCTCTGTCAATGAGATACGAATTTCAATCGAAGAAATTTTGTGAATAAGTGTAAAGTGCCATTTATACCTCGTAAGTATCACCAAATACATTTTTCAATGTTTTGTATCATATAGAATTCGTGAAAGGTTCATAAATCCTTTTCTAGTTGTCTCTTTCAAAGGGAGGTTAGGTTTACCACAGTTCACCATATATCCCATTGTGTGTATAATTTTTACATAAAGCATAATTTACCTTCGCCTGTAAGCACTAAACATATATTGAAAGTTTATTTACCCTTATATATTTAATCATAAGCAATCGCATAGCAAGCGCCATATTGAATTTCGTCTCTCTTCGAAAGAGGGTCTAGTACTTGGCTCGGTGCTGGCACCTATTATTATTTTTGCATCACGAACCCCATTGCGCAACCCTAAACTCCATAGAAATCTACTGCGCAGCTGAAAAAGGGACATAAGTCTAGTGCGCAGCCAGAAATGCTATATAGTTGTACTGCGCATCCATAAACTCCACCGGAGTCTACTGCGCAGCTTTAAAACCATCACACATTGTTTTGGAAATCATGAATACTATTTAAATTGGGAACAAATCTGAATAATCGTTTTCATGCAAATTTCCTGATTGGATTTTACATGGGTGAACACGCCCGAAAAAATGTTGTGGCGGGTCAGTTGAAACCCAAACCGAAACATTTTGGTTTTAGTTGTAGAAAACCCGACCCACCCGAATAGTCCGATTTTCTTCAGGTACGGTAAATAAAATTGTACATATATGTTATAACGTTTTCTTTTTTTACCAGTGGTTACAAATAAGGAAAAATTAGCATCACTGTACAACAGATAGACGTTCGCCTATAGACGCTTGCCATCCGCTTCACGAACTGATTTTTAATTATTAATCTACAAATGATCGAATGTTAACTTTCTCAACTTCGGCTTCGTCACAAGATTTAGGTTCTTGTACTTTGATATTTCTGAATTTGAAAACTTTCAAAGTTCAGCATTTTCGGCGGTGATCATGAATATGAATGGTTTTGAATAATTAAAATATTTAAATCGTATCCTCACTACAAGTTAATTTATTAAAATCAATGAATAATTCAGGGTGAAAAGAACCTTCATTAAATAATTTGATTATCGTATCTCATGATAAGCGAAGTCAGAAATAGCCTCATAATTTGCTCTTCAATACCATATATTTTATTGATCTTGCCATTTCTCTTGGTAATTCTCAATTTCATTTAAGTAAGTCGAGCGTTTATCAATTCGTCTCTAATTAAATTAAACTTGTATTGAAATTTAATTGCTGCCAGAAGACCCCAATGAATACGTGGCGTTTAGCCGATTGCATTGTCACCGCCATTCCATTGTTCAGAACTTTAGTGTCATATTTATGAGATTATATTTCAGCTACTTGAAGTAAAGAATTAATATTCACATTGTTAAAATAAAGTAAAGTTTTATTGGATTCTTCGAGTCTAATGAACATACTTTTAACCTCCGCACATCGATTCCCTTTTTTCCCTAGGAGACGAACTGTAGTGCGTCGACCGTAATCAAATCTTTCTACACGGAAAAAATTTATCCGTAAAAAAGTCACGAACATGTAGCTAGGTCTCGGATACGAGATAAAAAAATAAAACATTACTTCCTTATTTCTATGAGTAATGTATGGATGAATTTCGAAGTTTTTTACGAACAGTTCGAATTTCCTACGAACAGTTCCTGAAAATTTCAGACTGAAATATTATTATTATTATACCATTAAGCCATTTCCCTTTCGGGGTAGGCGTGACTTGCTCGGTTGGAAAACAGTAGTGTGTATATGGGTATATAGGTATAAAGTAGGTAGGTATATAGGTATGAGGTAGATAGGTATATAAGTGTTAGGTATAGATATTTTAGATTCATCTGGGATTCTCGTGTTATTTATTTAAATGACACGTTTACTCCGCAACACTGCTCTGACCCAGGTTGCTGATCAATCTCTCTAGCGATCATCCTAAGTGAAGAGCCTCACAAAATTGTTATCTATGGTTCCCCACTTGGGCCCATTAGTATCCAAGGTCTTTGTTTCAGGCGTCATTCATTCTATTGTCACTCTGTTTACAAACTATTTGTCGCCACACTTTTCTGTCCTGGCATACTACTCTAGCTTCCTTCACGTCCATGCATTTTTTCATGCAAACTCTTGTGTTTCTATGGCTTCTTATGTCTCTTCTGATTAATGTCTCATTTACAGATTCCAACCATTCTTTCGGCGGTCTACCTCTGTGCATTCTGCCATTTAATTTACCTTTATACACTTGTTTGGTTAGTTGTTCATCTTTCATTCTTTCAAGATGTCCGAACCATCTTAACTGATATCTTTCCCATATGTCACCTAGTGTCTCTCCTGTACCACATTCTTTGAGGATTGTCTCGTTTCGGACTTTGTCCATCAGTGTTTTCCCGCATATTATCCGCAGAGGTTTCATGCCGATCGTGTTAATTTTACTCCTGTCCTTTTCTTGACAGAAAGAGGAAAATTTTTTTTTGTACGATTCATATCATATTAATTAATAAATACGCAACTCAGAGGATCAGAACCCTCAAAGACTGCTAACTCACCAGTTTCTAAACATAAACCGGGAGTAAGTAAACACGCGCAGCCATCAAGGTCAAACAAAATATGTATCGACGCCTTCATTCAATATGAGTCTATGTGCTGACAGCGCTCTGTATGAGACTATTCCCTATGCTTGTACACAGCGCATAGTCTCAATGACGGCGCTGTCAGCAGATAGACTCATATTAAATGGAGGCGTCGGTATTATAAAACTTCTAGCTACTCCCAGACTTGTCGGGCAAGCTCGTGAGTGCTCTAAGAATCTTTTCTCAATCACTCGTAATATTTTTGTAATTATGCACGTAAAAAAAGGGATGAAAAGTTTCAGAATTTTCACATCGAGTTCGTCAATTCTTTCTCAAAGTTCGCAGATTATTTACGAAAATACATTAATATCCGATGCATTTTTCTCATATCCAAGACCTAGCTACTAGTTCGTGACTTTTTTGCAGATAAATTTTTTTCGTGTAAGTATACATAATTGTAATTTATAAATCGACGAATTTTGTCAACATCAGTCGAATAAAAATCGCGTAAAATTGGTTCAAAACACAAGTCGTATTGCCGCCTCTTACAAGGCGCACATAAAACTTTGTCCCACATTCGCGATGGAAATGCCGCTGCGGAGGTCGTCTCGAGACGGCGATGTTGTCGATTCCTAAACTGATGACGTCACAGTGGTCAAAGTGAGTACTTTTCCCACTAGTGGGAAAAATAAACTCACTCCGACCACTGTGACGTCATCCGTTGAGGAATCGACAACTTGGTCGTCTCGAGACGCGCCCCCGAAGTCGCATTTCCATCGCGGGTGTTGGACAAAATATATAATTCTAGAAGAATGAATATGGTTATCTTCTGCAGAGCAGAAGGTGCAGTAAATGCAATAAGTATGTTTCTGACTTTGGTCGCTTTTTTGTCATACTGGCACCAGTTCTTTCCTTTCTTTCGGTACCCTTGGCAAATATTTTCATCATAACATCATAACATCGGCATTATAATTGGAGACAAGAACATATTTGCTGCACGAGAAAAGCGAAATTTAATATTCTGTACACTAAATAACATGAGTGAATACATCTTGAAACCACAGAAGTTGTTCCTAAGTTTTAACAACATTATTTTTCAATATATTCCCAGTGACCATTGGCATCTGATCCCTGACCGTTTACCCCTGGCCACTCATTGCCTATGAAACCCCTCGAAAGTGCGCGAAAAACTAGTTTGGTTTGAGATCAAATTAATAGACTAGGGTTACATTCGCAAGAATCAAATTTTACTCACAGATAATTTTGAATTAGAGTCCAGATCAATAAATTTTTTTCTGCTGAAGCTGGATTCTTTTATTGCGGAAAGTTCTGTTCTTTTTCGAATTTTGTGTTTTTCATTTGACCTTGCTTCGAGTTTGAATGATTGATAGGATTTTTATAGTATTTTTATAGTATTTTTCCTAATTTATGCTAAGAAAACCTTTTAAATTAGATACCAAGCTGGAAATTTAATTGACTTTAAGAGAGGTTCATTCTTTGTTGACAAAACTAATTTAGCGCCATTCTACTAATTCTGTCCAGGTTATTTTATTCTCAATACTCACAAAAACTGAAGAAAGAAATACCCAAGGGAAACTCACCTGGAACAAGGAAGAGAGGAATCATATTAGTAACAAGAAGTAACACATCAATAATAATTATGTATATTTGTAATCATCCGCATGCAAATAAATATTTTTTCAACTTCACGTTGCATCTAAAAATTGAATAACATTTACTTAATCCATAGAATAGTTCGTTTGGTTTTAGTCCCTTTCTAGCATTTCAATTTTGTAATTTACTAGTTTAGTAAAAAATGAGTGTAACCTTAATATGTAGAAATAAGGAAACTTCAAAAAATAGTAGATGGAATGCCCAATTAAAACACAATTATAAATTTGGTAACATAAATATATAACTACATTTTTTACTGTAAATTATACAATGATGAAGATGGCATATGTGAAAAGAAGTAAAATTCAGATAAAATTGCTAAGATTACTTATTTATAAGGAGTTGCAAATACTGAAAATTAAATTTAAAAACAAACGTTTAACGGTCTAAAAAATTGTTAAAGATCACAAGTTCGGGGAAAAATATGAAAATATTGTCTCCAATACTCATCTCAAAGGAACCCATCCTTTCACTGCGAAACTAGAAGAAATTAATTTCCCCTTAATCGCTGCGGAAAAAAGGACAGCGAAAAAATCTCGAGACTCGGTTCAAACTTTGTTCTCTTTCAAGAAACTTGTAATCAAGGGGAGATTCTTTTCATACCTCGTGGAGTGTCGAACTGGCGAGTTAGCTAGTCAGAAGGGCTAATCTCTGCAGGAAGTCATAGGCGAGAGAAATGAAACAAGGAAACTTTCGTTTTAACCGCGCACAAAGTTGAGAAATAGCGAAATAGTGAAATAACGAAATAGCGAAATAGTGGCGCAACGATGCATGCTTCGAAAACGGTGTTATTTTCTCTTTTACTGCTCTCCAGTGCTTCTTCATCTCCTTTCCCTCTTTCTTGCTTTTTCTATTTCTCTCCATCTCACTCCACAGCTTCTGGCAGTCTATTATACCTACCGGATATTCCCGGTTAATAATCTCGTTACTAACGCGTGACCTAACTCTACCATTTTCTTGTACCCAAGAATACGTAATACGATGCAAATGGGATCCGACTGCTCATCGAGCTGCATGTTCGTCACTTCCGAATACAATCCGCTCGACTTTGCTTTCATGCAGGGCCGTAATTACATCTCCGGTGCTTTCTCGGCACTGAAAGAGCAACCAAAAATATTTTCAAGTGACATTATTAATTTATCAAAAGAATCAAGTTTCAAGTGGTGTCAAATTTTCCAGGAAAAAATCCAGTTAGAAATGATCCTTATTTAGATCAATTTTGATTCAGGGACCAAGTTCATAAACTATAATTGAAGGTTTAGAATTGAAAACTTTTGATTTCTTCTTCTTCTTCTTCTTTATTCATAATGCGACCCCTAAGGGTTCACATGACCTCCGTTTATTACAATAATACCAATTACATATTTTATATTATATCATCCTTACTATCTACAACTATTTACAGAAATTCTTATATCTAGATCTCTACTTCTATTTTTTAAATAGCGCAGTTTTGGACTTACTGGCGGGCGAGTGAGCGAGCAATCGAAATCGAGAAAGCAAGAGAGCCAGCCAGGCCGCTTCCCGAAGGGTACACAACTCCTGCAATCGGTGTACAAAGTTCATTGCAATCACCCTGTTGTCACCTTGCAATCACTTCAATCACATTGCAATTTCACAGTGCAATCATGCAATCGGTGTACACCAAATTTTGAAGTTATGTACCCCTCGCCGCTTCTGCATCCTAATCTACTTATATTATTACATAACCATTACTTACAAATCTTTACGCTTTTGAGGGGCCTCCATTTCCTTTTTCTTTTACTTCTCTTCTACCTCAACCTTGGGAATTTTCACATTCACTCTTTCATTCTTTCTCACTCGTTTCTCTAGCGTTCTTCAATTCTTTCAACCTATCCTCACCCAATCCATCCTCCCCTAAAATCTTCACCACATTCTCTTGCCAGCTTCCTTTATTTTCCGTTCCTCTCCTACAGCCTTCAAATATATGCTCTTTTCTCATCCCATTAATAGATTCTGCATTTTCTGATCTCGTTATCTTCCCACTACATTCCTTTCCTTACCTCTTTTCCCAATTAAAATCTTGCTATTCTGGACCATCTTCTCTCTACCCATCTCTTCTCTAAATACATTCGTACTCTTCCTTTTTTATTATTTTATACCATTTATTATATTTTGATTCCTCAATCATTTTCCATATTTTTATTAATTGTCTTTTCCTGTCACTTTTCTTTGATTTCTCGTAGTTTGATCCAGTCCCCTATCCTGTATCTCTAGTTCTAAAGAACTTCCTTCTTTCTATCTCGTTAATTCTATCTTCTTTGCTTCTTTCAGCTTTATTCCCTTCCATCTCCGATTTCATTCTTTTTTCTTTCTACTCCTTTTCTAAGTATCATTATATTTGTCTTTTCTACAAGTATTTCTCCAATCCTGTAATTAAGCCCGCCATCCCTTTGTCATCCTATGCCATCAGCACTATATCGTCCGAATATGCCAGTGTATACATCTTTTCTTTTCTCGTCCGAACTCCTCCCCATCCTTTTCTCTCAATTTCTTCTTCTATTTCTGAGATTAATATATTAAATAAAAGTGAGCTCACAAGACTGTGAAATTTTCCGATACTCTATTTAATAAAACCTCTCTTATCCCCTTTTTTGCTATACATTTTTTATCTTGACGTGGAACTAAGAGTCAAACGCCGCCTCTAAGTGCATAAGCATTGCTATCTTTCCCCTTTTTTCTCTTTTAACCCTTTTTTACCAGATAATTCAGAAAATAATATATATGTATAGATTACAGTCGTAAAAGTTTATAAATCTAGTACGGACATGAACCCTCAAAAGCAAATATTTCAAATGTTGGTAATATGATTTTCAATTTAAATCCTTCACATCATTCACAAGTATCACACCCATTTAACAGCACTTAAAGATTCCTTCATTACACGTTATTTTCTTTATTAAAACCTATTACTGACTTTAGTGATCGAGTTTTCTTCAGAAATTAGTAGTAGTTCTATAATTGCCTTATCAAACTTTATTAAATTATTTTCATTCATTCGCATTGACGCTTTGCCTCATTTTTATTCGCCTTAAATTTATTTGACACCATTCTCTTTTCGTGGAATCTCATTATTTTAAGGAAAAACGTTGACGTTTTTTAAATGAAATTGCGTCTTTTTAAACATCTGTTTCAATCTATTCGCATAGATTTCTCTTTAGTTTATCAGCGCAATGAAAAGTGAAAAGTGCAGTGGAAGATGAAATGGAAAAAGCATTATGTATTTTTTGAACGGTCCCAAACTGAAATTATGAAAAAAAAACTATAGCAATAAATAATAAAGAGAAATTCTAGCAAATTGTAATTCCAAAGAATAAAAATCAGGGAAAGTTAAAAGTATGGGAATTGGCAATTAAAATGTGCTGAAAAGAAAGTGTAACAACTATAAATTGGGGAAAACGTTAATTTGGTAGAACAAAAAATATTTTTAAAAAAATCTGTGACAGGTGGTCATTTATTCCAATTAAAATAAGGTAAATCAACAAGTAGAATAGAGGGAAATCAAGGTAAATAGCAAATACCCGTGTGGAAAAATAATCTGGCGCTGGCCTGGCCGAGACCAGAACGTCTGGTTTCCAGTCTTGACGCTGACCAGATGGTCTGGCCTGGGCCTGGTCAAAATTGTAACTTTTATTTTCTAGCCCCAGGTCAGACTATATAGTCAGCCTCTAGTTATTGCCTGCTCAGCCACTAGTCAATGACTGATTTTCCACTAGTTAGAAGTCAGTCCCTTTATTTTTTTAAAGACTCGGAAAAAAAATCATTTTGCACTACACGTGTATTAAGCTGATAATTGCCAAACCTGACCAGAATTTCAAGGTGATTAGAAAAAAGTCTTGTTTTGATAGTGCGACTTTTTTCCTACCATTTTAGATGCCCTGTAACTTTTTCGAAATAGGTAAACAAAAAATTTCTGATCAAATTCATAACTTTTTTGTTCTTGGCTGGTTAACCAGCGCCAGTCCGTAGACTGCCAGTCCAGACTGGACATCCTAGATGAAGCCAGACCTGGGCCAAACCCAGGTCAAATTGTAGCACAGGGAAATAAGTATAAATCGGTGAAATGAATATTCGGACTCTCGTCGATATTAATAGTGCTTTGTACGGATTATTACAAAATTTTATTGTCACTTGTTTATATTAGTACCTTTTACTTTTCCATATACAATTTCACAATGAAACTTCGTACTCAGTGAGCACTATATAATATTTCAATTAAACACACGAAAAAATTTTTATCTTTTGTCTCATAATCATACATTTACTAAAGATTTTTTTGTAAGAAAAAATTAAGTTTAGAGATTGAAGTAAACATATTTTCAAAGAGAAGTTCTCGCCTAACTGAGCCAAGATTCTTGATTCAAATTAATAAATTTACGCAAAATGATTTATTCGTTCATTCATCATTTTCATTTATTCAAATAGATTTTTACCTTATTTTCATTTGTACAATTTTTCATATGGTATACTTTTCCTCTAATGGAATATCAATTCGAAAAAATAAACTTGTCTTTTCTTGCTTGAAAACTTTTCTTTTTGAATGTTTACTTCAATCTATTATTTTTTTAATTTGTAAACATATTATAAATGAGGAAAATCGGGTAAATGTAAAAATATTAAATATAAAAAGTATAGCATAGAATGGGCCCAACGAAAACTTGAACTAGGAAAAAATATGAAACAACGAGATGAATTTCGGGGAAATTCAAATTATTTCAAGTGGAATTCAGGAAATCTACATTCTTTTCTTAAAATGATCGATTGCCATACGAACACCAAATGTAAAGCTGAATCTATAAAAAAAGAATATATTTGAGGCGCTTGCGAATTTTCAGAGGCTTAAATCTACCTTATTTTTAACAGATGCAATGTAAACCCCGAAGTCCCTCTTAACTTTTTTTTTAGATTGAGCGATAATGGAAAGTCCCTCTTAATTAAAAATCTCAAGGGGAAAGTTCGTTTCTAAGAAGAGTACAATTTGTTCGTTTTATTTTTCTAATTTAAAATAAATGTACTAACTGTATTATTGTTTCAGTTCTATCTCCGCAAACATGCACAATGTACATACTAGTAAGTGTAACTACTACTACGCAACCTGCGTCTCTCAAGTAAACGCAGACATTGCCCAACCAGCTTTTCATTTTCCTCCAACAAAGCATCGATATGAGCATAAAGTTGACAGGTAATCGATTGTTTGCAAATTTATAATAGCCATTACCCACTTCCCGAGCGCCTGCCTATTTATTGGAGAGTTGTATCACTTATATCGCTGTTAATTAATGTTACTTCCTGTTGCGAGAATATAAAATGCACTCACAGGAAAAAGGCCTGTTTATCTCATCCTGGGCGTCAAGTGGGGCCGTTGGCACTATTTTAAGGATAAAAATGTTTAATGAATAATTCTGAAATCATTTATAAAAAGGTGCAAAATAATCCTTATAAATAATAATTATGATGAAAAAAAAGAACAATGTATTTCTACAACAACACATTTTTAGAAGAGAAACAAGTTGAACTCTTTTTAAAGGTTTTTAAGAGGATACACGGTAGCTCGACCAATCGATTTGAATGTATGTAAGAAGTTCGAGACGATATATGATAATCGCTACGAAACAAGGAAGTAACTTTCCCTAATGTCTCTTCTTATCAGATTACGTGTTCCTGCATGAATTCTAACGGTCTTTTCTATAGAAAATTTCTATGCACGTTCACGTAAAATAAAGAGATTCGTGGTCGTTATTGTTTGTGGAAATTGTATTTGTGAGTCTGGCTCATAAGGGTATCCTTATGGCTGCAACAGGGATCCTTCGCCCAAAAAGTTAGTGGATCCAAGGAAATGTGTTATTTCTTTGGTTTTCTTTTCTTGCACCAAGAATTCCTTTACTTCAATTAAGTAAATATTATTTAGAGATAAAAAAGGCCTGCCTCGGCTCACAACAATTATTTCTTTAATGATATTTCTTAGATACAAAAAATATATATCTTCGCGATAAAAATAAAAATTATTAGATCAAAAAAATGATTTCTTGGAAGCTAAGAACCTAGTTCGTTTTAATCTGTTTTTTTAACACGCTAAGAAATATTTCTTCATTTCAATTTTATCGATTATTTAAAGTAATAAATACTATTTAAATTAAATAATTCATTCATGTGTAGATCAAGTAATTTAGGTTTCTTTGAGTAAAAGCAAGTTTTTTCAGATAATTAATAATTTATCGAATTGGCAAAATATTCATCGGCTTCTAAGAGTTGACACGAATATTGCGTCAAAATTTAATATTCATATTAATATTAAGTCAACATTTGAAATTTTTTTTTAAATATTGATTCTTTTCACTGGAAGAACGCGTCGTTTAATTAAAACATCTTTAATTTTACATTTTGGCATATTTGCTTCAGTTATGGGTCGATGCTAAAAAGTTGTGAAATTTAGACTATGACTTTTTTAAATAGAACTTTAAGAACCCTACTGAATTTTTTTTCTCATTGTTGCACACCCAAATAAGAACTAAAATAGCAATTTCAGATATCAAGAATCATATTTGTAGTCTAGATAAATTTTAGAACGAAAATTATGTATATCTGCGTTTTCTGTTGGTAACATGCTATTTCCGAATGGAATAATTTTATAAGGAATTAACTCAACTAGTTCTGAAAGAACAGAATATTATAAATTTCAGCATAACCTGTTTTTCAGGAGATTATAACAGAAATTACCTTCATTATAAAAGCATTCAGGTTAAAAATTGGACACTTGAAATTTCGTCAATTTTCATTTAAATTTCTTTGCCTTCAAATAAATAAAGGTATCTTTAAATGTACGTTTTAGAAAGATGATTATTGATAACTATTAATAAATAGTGACTCAGCTGATCAATTTTGTCTTAAACTTCGACTAGCATTGACAGTTTGAACTAGAGGAACACATAAGTTATAAAATACTTACCGCAGAGTGACCGAGTGTCACCGAGTATAGCACTAAATTTTGAACATGACATGAACAAAAGATACTTATTTGTCGAATATCAATCAAAAATTGTATTTTTACAATAGTTGAAAAATTACTACTTCAAAATCGACACTTTAGAGGTTTTTCGAGATTCTCCGAGATGAGTTATGTAATGAGAATACCTTTTAGAGAGATAAGTGGAAAAATGTGATATTCAAAGTGTATTTAAATCAGTTCTTATTCTAATCATCATGTATATTTCGCATTGGACCCAGGTTTCTTTCTATATTCTAAAATAAAGATTTTAAAATTTTCTCATCAATTGCTATTGTAAATTTTGAAAATTTGGTACGACTTTGGTAACAGGGTTACTGAATTTGTTAACGAAGTGAACTCTCGTTATTCGACACAGTACTGCATTTGAATTTGAAGTGATTTTTAATTGAATGTTCTTGGCAAAAAATGTCAGTAATTAAAAATTTACTGATTGAAGAGCTTAATTCAAGAGTTCTGCAAATTGTGAGACATCCCAAAAACCAAAAATCCATAAACGTTCGTTATTTTGACATCTAGCTTGAAAATGCTAAAGTTCTTAATTAATTTCTTTATACTTTTTTCTGGATTTAATGTACAAAATAAACGATGTTATTGATATATGTATGATAAAAATTAAGTTATTGCATATTAAATAGAATTTTAATTTTGTAAGTAATATATGAACAAGATTTTCGAAGGAGTAGATTTATACAATGTCAGTAAAATGCCCACAAAATTGACAGAGTGATTAGACCTAGAACTGTTTAAAAAAAACTGTAAATCCCAGGTTTTCCCATTTTTCTTCCTAAGAGTTATTTATCTATAAAAATATGGAAAACCTCTAAGGTGTCGAGTTTTAAAGTGAAAATTTTCATATTACAAGATCAAGATGTAAAAAATCTCTAATTTTTGCTTTTCAAACACATTTTTCGATTCAAATAACGCAATTCAAGTGTAGAAAAATGGTTATTTTTCATTTATTGTAAAAATACCGTTTTCGACTGTTATTTAACAGTAGAGTTATTTTTGCTCAAGTCAAATATAAATTTAAATAATGTTGTATATATCGGGCTTGATTAAATAAAATCTTATATTATAGGTCTTGAGTTTGTCTCAGTTTCATCATGCAAATAAATGTTACATTTTTCTTACCCTTGAAATTTGAAAATAAAATTTCGATACAAAAAATCAGAAAAATACAATAGAATTCGAGAAAATTTATCAGAATGCCAGGTGAATTTTAACATCCAGGATTAATCCATAAGAATTCAATTCAATTTTGCCAATTGTTTTATACGTCACCTGAGTACGGAAATTTTCGTGTCGGGATGGAATTTGGTTGTTATTCTGGATATATAATTACTTGGTGGTGAAAAGAATCCCACCAAATATTTTTTGAAAATTCGAAAAAATGGCGGATATATGGGACTTCGAGATTTGGACAACATTTTCTTTTAAATGACGTATCTTGGGTTCTAATTAACCGACTTAACTTTTCGACATCTGAATTTATTTATTTTTAAATACATTTCAAAATTAAAAAATTCAGAAAAAAATTTCGAAAATTTTGTGAAAGAAAATAAAAATGAAAAACTCGTTTCCCAAAAAATGTCATTTTTTTTATTTTTTCATCAGAGGAAGGATTTTTGGAAAAAGGTTTTTAATAGTTTTTTTATTCCATAAACAAGATGACAGCAACACAAATTTTGACTTTTGAAGAGTACCTTTAGTTATAAAATATTTAGAATCATACAAAAAGATCTAGAATTAAGGACACAACTATTTAGAAATGTTTTTCAGACGTCGAAAAGTTAAATCGGTCAATTAGAACCCAAGAGACGTAATTTAAAACAAAAAGTTGTCCAAAAACTCAAAGTCCCATATCTCCGCCATTTTTTCGAATTTTCGAAAAATATTTGGTGGGATTTTTTCACCACCAAGCAATCTTATATCCTGAATTACAGGCAAATCCCATTCAGACACGATAATTTCCGTGATTAGTTGACGTGGACTCCACCCATGCTCATTCCAAACAATGTATGGCATCACTGAACCACATAAATGTTTACCCCTATAAAAAACCAAGTTCTTTGTTTCTGAGAAGTATATTCAGTAAAATTTGGGGTACGCTTCTTTGGACCAAGAAATTATATCTTTTAATTTAAAAACGTTTATTACTCCAGCCGATGAACATTAATTTGTTTGAAGGATATATTTCCTTGGATTAAATCACATTTCACTGTATCAACTACTTAATGTTTAAACACAAATCTGTATTCCTTCGACCAATAAATAATAAGATTCATTCGCGAAGTTAATATTTCACTGACTGAAATAATTATTTATTTGCTTTAATAATTTCATACTTTTAGTTTGTATAAGAGTATTCTTTTCTCTATGTAATTTTTATTCAAAACTTTTTATAATAATAACCAAAAGACTCGAAATAAAATGATAATTATATACATTAAAGAAGAATGCTGACAGTCTTCATAACTTAAAACCGTGGGCCTTGAATTGAGCAAAATTTCTCTTTATTCAAGAAAAATGTACCTGGTCTAGAAGCATGTTCTGTTAAATTCACAACC
>CAKNYM010018979.1:0-10951 GCA_932195095.1 Andricus curvator
GTGCATGCTACTCCAGAGGGTCCCTTTGGCGCGGAGCAGACGAAAATATGTCCCTTTTTCGGAGTTTTGTCAGAAGAATTTTTTGTTCGCGGGGTCATGATCTACAAAATGTCACAGTTACAAAGTGCTAAGTGTTTCTAGTGAGCGTAGCGCCAGTAGCCTCTATGTAGCGTGAATGCTGGTCTAAAAGGGTACCTTTGGCGCGGTGCAGATGAAAATCTGTCCATTTTTCGGGGTTTTGTCAGAAGGATTTTTTGTTCGGGGGATCATGTTCTACAAAATATCAAAAAATTATCAAAATCCACCGAGACCTTTTTTCAATACATTTTGTGCGGGGTCCTTTGATCATTTGTTTCGTCTTAATTCTACGATAGTATTTAAATCCAGTGCTGAAGGTTTATTATCCTTATTCAGGGAGTTAATCGATTCTATGTGACTCTACTGCGACCACGTGGTTGATGGCTTGCAATCCCGAACATGTGGCCATTATTTAAACGGAGCAAACATACAAAAGGTATTTTACCGCTATAAACCCTACGCACTAACTTGACTATTCACACGCAAAAATCATCAAGAAAAGAGCACTCAAGAAGGGCCAAACTCGGCAATGGCTTGAGAACTGAATTTACTCTACATTAATCTCGTCATTGCGTCGCTTGCCGAAAATATAAGAAGTTTACCTTTGACATCTCTCCTTTGGTATTTGTTTTCAGACAAAAATAAATCTAATCATTCAAATAATCGAAGATCTCAAGTCCATTAATCCAAATCGGTAGGTATGCGACTCAAAGAAACTCGATTTAATCGAAATGACATTTCAACGAAAAAGGTATAGTTTGTGCACAGTGGTAAAATGTGTTCGAAACATGGCCGTTGCTTGTATTAAAAAGTCAGACAATGATGCCAGAAGTGTCCAATTGGCGGCGTGGCATGCATATAACCTGTAGGATTGATGGATATATGTAGTCGTAATAATTGTGGGATGTTGGATTCCCATTAAATGATATTATCTAGCTGACTCCATAAGTTAGTGCTCCTACGGGCACGAGCGTGTTGAAATGAAGGATGGACACAGAAGTTCACTCAACTGCATTTATTTAACGTTGTATAGATGCAAGTCGCATCGAGTCGCAAACAAGTCTTTTGGCTATGGCAGCCGGCTACCAACTGTTGGAGCGGGCGCGCGAACGGGAGAAGAGTGTAGCAAGAAGAACCGAGAGTGTTCCGATAGAGGGGAAATTCACGAGGCAAGCGCGTAACATGGCGAGTTGGAATAGAACGGAAACTCGCATGGCGGAAGTCGGCGTAGACTATTTCGTAGAGTTAGGAAACTCGCCTGGCGCGAATATACATTGTTAGTCGCTACAAACCTGTTTACTGCCGCATAAAGTTTCAAAATACAAATTACTAATATTAAATAATAAAAAGTGAATTGTTTATAGTGAAATTTTTCACTTGAAAGCAGTTCAAGAATAAGTTATTGCTCTGTGAATAGTGAAGAAATGGAGGAATAAATATGTCTGTATGTTTAAACATCATGAACATTAATAATTTTGTAAGAAGAAATGTCAATTTTTTTCCTGACCAGATGGTGAGGTTATGAGTGTACATACAAGTTGATAGGGTGCTTATTGTTTTGGAGTTTATGTTTCAGAAGGAGAGTAAATGAATAAAGAACTAAATTATAATAGATCAATTGTAGACAAATGAAAAAATACAAATGTTTACTGAAAAGCAGTTGAAGAAAGAATTTGTTATTTATGAAAATGAAGCGAAGTGAAATTTTTAATTGACTGCATTTGACAATTCTGCATCCATAAGTAGTAAAGAAATTGCTTGAGAAATATGTGTTCATGTTTAAATATCATGAACATTATTAATTTCCTAAGAAGGAATGTACGTTTATTTCCTGAAAATATTGGGAATTAATTTTTCTTTATAATAAAAAGTGTTGAGGGTGACAGGTGTTAAGGTTATGAATGTACATAAAAGTTGACAGGGTGCTCATTGTTTTGGATGTTATTTTTCAGAAGAAGAGCGAATAAATAAATAACTAAATTATAATTAATTGCAGAAAAATGAAGAAATAAAGAATTGTAACCCTAAGATATATATGACTTCCAGAATTACTGCTGTCTTTGACAGTTGAAGGGTTGCAGTACATAACTAGATAACCAACAAAATCAGAATTTTCCAAGAGAGCGGAATAAAATTCTGAAATCACCATTTAAAAATAAAACAACAGTTAGCTCACGAGCAAAAAATGTTTATAAATTGAGGCCAGAAACGTATGATTAAAAAATATCATCCATTTCCGAGAAATAGAATGTGGAAGTTTAGAATTTGAAAGTGACAGGAAACTAAAATTGGAATAGGCTTCGTTCAACCCTAACGTGTACCCCTCGTGAAATTAAATACAAACTGAATAACGTTTCCAGACTAGATTCAATAAGGTTTAATATTTTTTTAATATGTACCCGTCAGTGAAGTTCATACCTCCCTTACTGCCAGGGTCAGGTAGTCTTTTGGGGACTACATTATTAATATTTAAGACAGGTTTCAGGCATGCCTATACTGTACGTTTAGTTGATATTCCTTTTTACGAGGGACGCTTTCTGGAAATACATAAAAAAATTTTAAAAATTTTTCAAAAATTTAATTTTTTTACTTCAGCAATTAAGGGGCATACAAACGTTCCTTAGTGCGTTTCAAATCATTCAACGATTTTTCAACCGGATATCTCAATATATGTGTTGACGTAAGTTCTTGCGAAAATAGTCGGTGAAGTAGGAATCAGAGATATGAAAAATGTAAAAAATGTAACCAAATTATAAAACCTACAGTGCCAAGGTACAATTCACCTTCCTTTCTTCCTTCCACTCCTTGCTACCTCAATACAATAAAAAGAAACTATAATAATCCAAGTTTATGAAAAGGGTCCAGGGCGACCCTATTGAAAAAATGCAGCCGTTAATACGGTCGTAAATACGACTGTAAATACCGTCATATTCACGGCCGTGTATTTGAAACCGAATTTCCGGTCGCATTTTCGGCCGTCTATACGTCGTAGTTACGGTCGTTTACGGTCGAAAATCCAAGAATTAATTTTGTATTCAAAAAAACGACCGTAACTACGAGCGGAAATGCGGTTTCAAATACACGACCGTGAATATGACCGTATTTACTGTCGTATTTCCGACCGTATTAATCTAACAAAACATATGGTATAATGAAACAAAATTTACGAACAAAAAATTGTGTTGGGTCAACCCAATATTATATGCTTGGCGATAACTTTGCATTGGGACGGAAGCCCAATACTTTTAATGCGAGAGTTCGCATATAAAGTCTAAATCTTCAATACGTCTGAATGCAAAGTGAGAAGTAATGCGAATTCGCGTTCAGTGGGTGTTATTGCCAGACTTCGAATATACTTTCTACACTTATAATTTGCTCTTCGTGAAGTACATCCTCGAATCTGCGAGGAACATTATCCTTGGACATAGTACTTCCCAAAGCATTTTCTTTCATGGTGCGTCCTCCACCAGTAACAGTCATCGGTTCCGCTGTTAATTAAGAACGAGTATTACTTTCTGTATATTATACATATTGCAGATATTTACTATTACAGTATACCCTCGCCGCAGTAGGATATATTGGGATTTCTCATTTATCTCCCAGGTTGTTCCATGGAAGACCCGTCGGATATCCCACAACTTAGAAATTGGGGTATCCTCAGGATATCCATGGGATCTTTCTGGGGTTTTCAATTGTCCCAAGTAGGACATATAAAAATATAAATATCCTACTTGGCCTTTCGGGAGATCCGGCGGGTTATCCCTGGGATACAAATGGGATCGAATGGAATATCCCGGTATATCATATTGCTGTGAGGGTAATTATAGGACGACGAATTGTTTAGTACTAAGTGTGACTTACTGTTACTATTTCTTGTGGCAAGAGGTTTCCTAGCCTTTCCTCTCACAGCGCAAAATTTCCTAGCATCTGAAGGCATTTTACCCTTTCGTTTCAAGTGCTGCAGGTTATCCTGCATGTCTCATGCGGTCGCTCAGAGAGTAGCTGTTAGCTGATGTGGATGGCACCTTCTCTTGGTCGCTTCTAGCCAATTGGAGATGGGGCTCCCCTTTAGGACAGTACGAGTGATCCAACGAAACAAGATTGGATGATGCACTCCGATAATAATGCAATTAAGAAACTTGATCTACAAACAGTACATTGTGGGTTTTGAGCATGTGAACTTCCGAAAGAACCCAGATGTGAATGTCTTCGAACACCTGCTGCATTTGGTGTTGCTTAAGTCTTCATTCGCGACTTTTTCCTCATCTTTACAAGTTGATTCTGGCAAAAATATCAGGACTTGGAGACACGAGTGTATTACTGAAGCATCACCCTTGAAATAGCCCTCGCATCTATTACACTGCTTCAGATTGTGCTGATCTAGTAAGTGTTTGGTGAAGAATCGTTCAACCTCGTACTCCATGAAGCAGATAGGACATTTCAAAAGTGTGTCTCGTATAGCAATCAATCTATCGCTCCATTCCTTCTGCTTTATGACTGCACACGTCTCTCCAAGCCCAGGTTCCCTAGGTAGTGGTTCCACTATATACAAATATTCACTCAATTAAAGAAATGATAAAGAGCAAGAAATGTATTTTCATTCATGAATGTATCATGCATACATGTGTAATCATCCATGCAGCTTTCAGGTACAAAAATAGAAATGTAATACAAACCCGACTCGATCAAACCGTGAATCGTGGCCCAACCAGTGAGAAGAAATTTATTTCTAACTTCTTCCTCGGAGGAAAGTCGACGTCAAATGACTCCGACTTCTCGACGCTCATTGTAGTCCATGTGCACTTTCTGCATCATTTTTACAAGAGCGTCTATAACATTTGAAAAATGAGAATCTTCAAATGATAAATTTTAGTTCCCTGCAAATATAAAAATTGAACCTGATGAAATTTGGACCTGCTGCACTCGGAAGTTGTTGTACATTAACGTGTCATGAGAAAATGGGTTGGGGGCGGTCAATCTTTATTAAGAACTGAACTTCCTCAAGAAATACGTACTTTCTAAACCTGATGCACTCGAAAGTTGTTGTGCAATGACGGGTTCTGAGAAAAATGGGTTGGGTGCGGTCCATCTTCATTAAGAACTGAACTTTCTCAAGGAAGATGTGCTTTCTAAACCTGATGCACTCGGAAGTTGTTGTACAATGACGGGTTCTGAGAAAAATGGGTTGGGTGCGGTCCATCTTCATTAAGAACTGAACTTTCTCCAGGAAGATGTATTTTTTAGGCTTGGTTCCCTCGGAAGTTGTTGGACAATTACGCGTCATGAGAAAAATGGGTTGGGTGCGGCCACTCTTAATTTTGAAATTAACTTCCTCGAGAAAGATGTATTTTTTAGACCAAGGAACACAATCAGATGTGGATGGTTGCCTGCTATCTCGTGCCAGATTCGGTTGTTTCTCTCCAATTCGTTGTTTGTCCGTTTATCTTCCAGGTAAACGGAATAGTCATTTGGAGTGACTTGTTGAATCCACGTTTTTCGATAATACTTTATGAATCCGTCCAACAATTCCACCAGAGTTATTGTCTTACTTCTGTCATTCACGAGAGGAACAGGGTCCTCAGATTCCAAGCGTTCAACGAGATAATCGAAACTTCTTTCAATATCGATAGCGGGTATGAGAGGCAGGTTCTTTACTTTTCTGTAAAATCTCTCCACGGACGGATACTCTTTAATGTAATTTTTGAACCCATGCGTTGCTGTCCACTTGTCGAGATTCTTAAAAAAATGTATTATCAATTATCATCTGTACAATTACAGTACGTACGTAAACGTGATGGAAGAGGAACCCAAGGTACTCTGCGATTTTCGGAAAGTTAGCCTTTAGACCTTTCTTCCGGGCTACCTCGAAATCTAAGGTCATCTTCTCCAAGTTCAAAGTTGGGTGCCAATTTTCGAATTATTCGGAAAAGTTCGAATAAGCAACTTCCGTCTTTCGGCTCATGCTAACGAAGAATATTGGCGTGCACTGTCAAATAAAAAAAGTTTAAATTAATAAGAATTAATGAAAAATAATTACGTAATAATTTTTGTATTGACATTTACAAAAATAATAATCTGCAACTTCATAAAAATACTTGAAGCACATACCTTGCCGAATGCAATTACCATAAAAATCAGTAGCTGGTAACAATCCATCAACAAGGGAAGAGTTTGGTACGTGGCATTGGCAGCCCCGTCTGTTATGCCCAATTCAAATTTCTTTTTCAAGAAATCCAGACATTGGAAGATTACATGACAAAAGTTATCTTTGTTGATAACATTTGTTACTTCAATCTGAAACCTGGCTGCAGGCGCCTGCAAATTCTCGCTTCCTTTTCGATTCCTCGTATAATGGAGACGTTTTTCTCATGTGCCACAATGTAACATCGCCGCCAGATCTACAAGGTGTTTTGACATGCAGGGACAATTCTTCCTGATGCACCTTCGAATTGTGCTCTTTAGTTTAACGAAGGGAAGAGCATGAGCCTACTCTGGATGTCTATAATGGAATTTAATAGTATGACATATGCTCTTCATAAGGGGCCCTACTTCAATTACGTAACGGTTTCTAGGCTCTCTCCGAGACCTTCCTGCCCCACTCTAACAAATCGTAAACAAATATTTGTACCAACACCCCCCTCTTACTGTAAGTAATTTATGGTTTCCAGAAATAACAAGATATGGGACTTGAAAGTAATGGAAATTATTTATATTTAAGATAATACAAGATATGCAGGGTGAAAACTTCACTTTCAAAATTCCCAGATTTTTCCTTGACCAATTTTTTATTTTCCCTGACTATTAAAATTCAAAGACAGTCAAAAAATTAATTGACATCAAAATAGTTAAATTATAAACCAAAGAGATAAACCTTCAATAAAAAAAAAATTTGAATAAAGTATTACGTTATTTAAGTACGGTCCGTAAACTTTATTACAATAAGACAAAGAAATAGAATTATTTAATTTTTTCTTACTTCGTTCGAACATTTTCGAATGTGCGGTATACATCATCTGAACTGCACGCACTCTCTTCAGCCAGTGCAATTCGTTGGTGAGCTTCATCGATATTGAATGAACAATAATATGCGTGTGGTTTACGCATCGTCACAGTACTTTCATCTTGAAATTTGAGCCCAGTACCCACACACTGCACGTCATCGTTCAAGTGGTTGGCACATCTCATGTACCTGAACATGAAATAAAGAAGTAAATGAATGAATAAAGAAATAAGTATGTAAATAAATGAATAAATAAATGAAGAAGCAAGTAAATAAATAAATTAATGAATAAGTAAATTAAGAAGAAAATAAAGAGATAAATCAATAAGTAAATGAATAAATAAATAAATGAATCTATCAATACATGAATAAATGAAGAAACAAAGAAGTAAATAAGTGAACCTAAATATCCGTCCACTCTCCTTCTCCTTGTAGACGGTGCTCTTGTGCCACCTATGATCCGTCTGATAAAAACGATCGTAACCTTTGTAGATATTTAATGGTGGTGGCACGAATGAGGAAGGTGGTGGAATGATCTCAGCATCCGAAGTATCAGCCACCAATACTGAAGCTTCTGTCAGTGTCGGTGTCGGATTAGCTGCAATTCGGGGATGAATGTTCTTGGACTGTGGGTACATGACTTCCAATGTAACGTGAGGTCACTAGAGGCAACTGTGAAAACTGAGTTAGCGTGACGAAGATAAAATTTATAATGAAAAAGAAATTAGTTACTAACTTTTTTTTCTAATATTTAGATTCGAATTATACTTATTTGTAAAAAAAAGTTGGCTGTAATTGTAATATTTACTGCATTCTGATAGTGGCTTACATTATTTCAAGGTGAATAGGTTTTAAAACCTGGCAAATTTAAAGGTCAATCATAAGCTTGTAGAATGAAACAACGAATTTTGTTCTCATTCAGAAATAAATATTACATTAAGCAGGATTTTCTTTCTTCATTTCTAAATTCATACATCTACTTTCTGCGTATAACAGTACACAATACAAATTTTGGAATTTTTTCTACCCATACGAAATGAAAACAAAAGTTATTACTTTTGAACATTTGAAAACCTTCGTGGCACTAAGAAAAGTTTAAGAATTTTTCTTTTGCATTCCGCTTTACCTACGCCTCTAAAAGCAAAAAATGTATTCTGTTTTTGAAAATTTAAGATGAAATTTTCCATCGCCACAGTATTGACGACGATCTCTCGAATATTGTTGTTTGAATAACGTTTTTATGATGTTTTTCGTATATTTTCTTACGTTTTCGAAATTTTATTTTATCTCACATAGGACAATTTTTGGACGTTGTGATAACGTCTTTTGAAGTTTTTTGTGTCGAATGCTATCATTGTAACTAACATTCTTTTCACAAAATTATCATTAGAGATAAAAGAGAAATAATTATAAAAACTTTTCTCCGTGACATTTACAAAAGAAATTAAAATTGAATTAAATTATATGGAAAAAAATTAATTTAATTATAATTGAACTTTCAATACTCTCTTTTAGCGCTCTCATTGTAATAAATATTATTTTCATTCAATTTTGCAGACAGGTGAAAAAACAATAATTATAAAAAGTTTTGTTCGACAAACATTTAGAAACGTTGCCTTTGCGTTTTTACATTGACGCGAATGAGGGCCACGTGTCAAATATATAATTTAATTTGAAGACATTTAATACTATTTTTTCTTGTATACAAATAATGCTGTCTACTTGCACTCACTACGAATGAAGTTTCTGCCTGCTTTCTCGCTGATTGCATGAAAAAGCATATGACTCGCCGTTTTTTTAGAAATACAATTTTTTAACTTTTATCCGAAAGTTCATATATACGTGAATAAAAATGTAGTGTACTTACGTATGATGTGTGTTACACATGGATTGCTGAATTGCAACAATTACCCGTAACGGAACACAGAATATTATTCAGCCGAAAAAAACGGAAGTTTTACGTGACAATTAGGAAGCACAGCACGAGGGAGAAAATCTTCTGCATATCGAACAAATGATTCTTCACCGTCTTATCTCATGTTTATATACACATCAATCAAGATAATGGAAGGTGGTTGCCCCGTTTTTTGGAACCGTATACAGTTCTTCAATACTCCACTCTCCATGCATAAAATTATACGACAAAGACTTAAAATAGGTGAAAGGAGTATGGGAATGGCAAATAAGATAAGTATTTATATTCATAAAATGTTAAAAATATCTTCGTGCTGTTATAGATTAAAAATAAGCATTAAGTCAATAAGCATTTTTAAATTACCGCGCAATTTTCAGCCAATCATAGATGACGACGCATACGATTGGTGGACAGTTTCATTCATTAACCAACCAACCGCATACTTACGTTGACCTGTTGTGTTTCGTCCAAACAAGAAACCAAGGAAGAAGAATAAGAAGAAAGCGCAGTAAGTGATTAACTCCTACTAAAAGTAAGAATTTCATATTAATATATTGCGGGTTTCCAATTTATTTATTTTTTGTCACTTTTACCAAGATTCTCATGCTTTGTCGTGTAGATTATAAAGTAATGTCTTCCATTTAATTATAGGAAACTGTACTAATAGAAACGCATTACTGTAACAGTAACCATAGTGTAAAATGACGCACGTGGTATTTTCGTATGTGTTCAATGTAAAATGTGGGGCGGTTCAAAAATAATGTAACACTGCTAGGGATTAATTAGTCATTTTATTTTACAATTACATTTTCTAAATATTATATCTGTCGGTTTCTTCTTTTATTTTAGGCACTTACAGATTTCACACTCTTGTCCCCTTTTTAAAAGGATTACTATTTTTCCGTGTTTTAAAGAAACTTCAGTTTATTTTAAGATACCGCTTATAATTTCAAACTTAAATCCTTTTGGTTGAAATATCACCTATTACATGTTTCGTTGAGAATTAATCTGTTTCGGTGAAAAATTAAAGTACTAATTCCTTCTTTCGGTTGAATACTGATCATTGTAGTTGAAAAATTACCTGTTTCATTGTAACTGAAGTTTGTGGTTAAAAGCAATATTTTCTGGTTAAAAATTCCCCGTCATTCAGAAAATTCGTCTTTTTGACATAAAAATTCAACAATTTGGTAAAAAAGTAAACTATATCGTCGAAAATTAATTTTGCTGTACAGTGTTCATATTGTCTGCTTAAAACAGTAATTTTTGTGTAGAAAATTTGTCATGTTGAAAAATTCGATTTTTTTCTCAAATTTCATATATTTTTGTAAGAAATGCAAATGTTTGATTGGACATTCTCGTATTCTGATAAGAGTTAGTCTTTTTTTGGTAAACAGTTTCTTCTTCGTAGAAAAATCATCCTTCTTTTTTTGGAAAAATTAAACTATTTTGGTGTAAAATGCAATTATTTCGTTCAAAATTAAACGATTTTCTTCAAGATTTAACTTCTTGTTAGAAAATTGACTTTTTGGTCGAAAATTAATGATCTCCAAGTTGACATTCAATTGTTTCGTACAAAATAGAGGACTTTTCTTGAAACTTCGTGTTTTTTGTTCCTAAGATAATTTTTTTTTATGTAAACTGGAACTATTTGGTAGGAAATTCTATTTTTTTTAAATCTAAGTAACTGGTTGAAAGTACTTTTGGTAAAAAATGCAAGTGTTATGTATCGAAATCGTCTTTTTCGCTTCAACATTTCAGTATTTGGTTTAAAATTTTATTATTCCGTTAAAAATTCAACTATTTTCTTAAATACATTATTTTTTGTTCGGAACCCCAATTGCAAAGGTACGAAGATTCTTGTATGGTTCAGAATCAATTTATGAACGTTGATTGCAAACCATAAGGGACCGTACTGAAATCACGTAAATTGTATGGGGGGGGGGATAGCGAAATTTTGT
>CAKNYM010018982.1:1913-25427 GCA_932195095.1 Andricus curvator
AAGACGAAGTTGGGAACAGCAGTGCGCCGAGTCCGGGCCAAACTCTGGCTCTTCCTCTTAAAACATGGTTTGCCGTAGTAAAAGTAACACGGGACCCAGTGATGCGCCTTTGATGGGCCAGACACTGGCTTTTCCTATTGAAACATGTTTAGCCAAAGTTAAGACAAAGTTGGGAACAGCAGTGCGCCGAGTCCGGGCCAAACTCTGGCTCTTCCTCTTAAAACATGGTTTGCTGTAGTAAAAGTAACACGGGACCCAGTGATGCGCCTTTTCTGGGTCAGACTCCGGCTTTTCCTATTAAAACATGTTTTGCCAGAATAAAGACGAAGTTTGGAACAGTAATGCGCCGCGTCTGGGCCGATCTCTGGCTTTTCCTCAAAAAGCATACTTTGCCGTGATAAAAGTGACACTTGGTCCAGTAATGTGCCATCACTGGGCCAAGCATCGGCGGTAGATCGACAAATTTGAATAGCCAATATAGGCAGCCAGTACGGGCACAACACTGGGCCGATTAGAATGCCGATATTGACCCAATAACATTAGCCGATCTTTGACTGCCGAAATTGGACCAAGCCTGGGCCGTGTTTTCAGTTCCGGCAATTCGCACTTGTGTATTTCTTTATAAATAATCATTAATCGGCAATTTAAGAATACTGAGTCATATGTTTACTAATTTTCAATGGTTTGAACAATTTTAGTTTGTTCAAACAACTTTAGCTTTTTAAAATAATTTATTTGTACAGGTTACTCGCGAAATGAACGCATTTTCTAAACGTTATGAGTTCTTTAATCAATGATGACAATAAAATAATTTGTTTAAATAATTCTACAATTATTTTCATAATGTATGTTCTTTCAACTATGTAGTTTACCTAAAAAAATCAGGAGAAACATTTTGTCGCACCAAATTTTCGACATATTTCAATATTTTCAAGTACAAATTTATTATGTGATGAAACTCGTAAATGTTTAAACAAATATGAATGGTTTAAACAATTTAATTTTTTTAATATTTTATTTTTGCGCTTTTTCGAAAAACTGGAATATTTTGATGTCCAACTTTGTTTTCTAAGAATACTCTTAAAGTTGTGAACAAATTGAAATTGTTTAAAAATTCTTAATTTGTTTTTTCATGATAAAGCAGCAATAAAACAATTTGTTCTAATAATTGTGCGATTATTTAAATAATGCGTGTTTGTTGAAGTATATAGTTCACCTGAAAAAGGGCGGGCGAAACATTTTATCTCACTAAATTTTCGATAGATAGAATAATAAATAAAGCACGTTTCTCCCTACCGATAAAAAAACACATAAAATCAGAACAATAATATAAATTTTTGAAACAATTTTAATTTCTTCCAAAATTTAAAGGTACTGTTAGAAAACAAAGTAGTACGATATAACATTTCGATTTGTAGAAAAATCACAAAAATAAAATATTGAAACAAAATAAAATTGTGTAAACAATTTAAATTTATTGAAACATATACGATTATTATTAGAAAACAAATCAGTACTTCAAAGTATACAAATCTGTAGAAAATTTGGTGAGATAAAATGTTTCTCCTGCTTTTTGCAGGCAACCTATATACTGGAACAGACACGCATTATGTAAATAATTGTACAATCATTTAAGCAAATTATTAAATTATTGTCAGTGAATAAAGAACTCATAACGTCGAGAAAATACGTTCATTTGGCGACTTACCTGAAAAACAAATTGTTCGAACCGTTGCAAGTAAGTTAACATATGACTCAGTATCCTTAAATGGCCGATTTATGATTGTTTATAAAAAAAAAATAAGGGTGACTCAAAGTCATCAAATTACAATTTGGTAAAATATGCATAAATTGAATTTTACTAGGTTTCAGTCGTTTCAGTAGCTTCACTAATTAGTTCATATCTTCAAGCCCAGTTAACAGTTCTGCTAATTTTGCATGCACTTAAAGACTACTGTATTACTGAAAATACTGACTGATTTTCATCAAGCTTTTCTCACATTTTTCTAATCGTATAAGAAAATTGATTTAGCTAATTAAAATTAAACGGAGCCATCTTCTCGAGCATCTTCTCATAATTTCTCTTTTTGTAACTGGCCTCAATCTCATGACAATGCAAAGGACCAATTCCATTGCAGGTAAATAAAAGTATTCCCTCGTCTTCCGAGCGCAGGGTGGCATACGCGTGCCGTGGCGCTCCACTATAGTTGGAGTAAGGGGATTTACAGGAGCCTGCGGGGACAGCGTTGTGACCGACAGCTCAAGAATGACAATTGCTCTTTCATGAGCTTTTTGTCATGAGCGGTTTTTTTTTAGCGCAGGTTACAAAAAAGATTCCTACTGTGCCCCACCGATATCCCTCACGCTTCCAAATCTTGTGGCTGTTTTATTACTTAATCGCGAACAGGTGCTTTTGGGAAGGAAGAGTGTATTATGGTAGAACGAATTCACGATTCCTCATGTGGCGAGTTGTTGACCATGCTTGCATTTTTACGAATTTCTACAACATGAATTATTTTTATTCGACAATGGACAAGTTTCCAAGTAGTTCTGAACTAATTTTAAATTGTTCAAAGAATTCTTATTTCTTTAAACAATTATTTTTCACATGAAACTCGTATAAACATTTAATTTTCGGGAAAAATTACACACTTGGTGAATATCAGGAGTAATATACATATATTTGTATATTTGGCAATTAGTGTCACAATTTTCATTTATTTAAGTATTTTTGCCCTGTCAATCGTGATAAGTTATTATTTTCTGTAATTACTGGCACAATTGCAAGAGAAGTGTAATATTTTTAAATCTACTATACTATGTCGCTCATTATTCAGTATTTTTTTAAATCTCAGAACGTGTACCCTCACTGCTTAAGCAATAATTGTTTGTTTGAAAAATAAAATTAGATTGGTGACTCAAGTTTAAATAATTGATAAATATCCTTAAATAATATTAATGTTAACATTCCTCAATTATGTCATTAATTCCGGAAAATAATAACTTTTCACGCTTTACAGGCAAAAAAAATTGTTTCAGCTTTTCATAATTTACGGAGGAAAAAAATCCGGAAACAAATTGAAATTGCTTTCATAATTACCAAATCCAATTATTAAAAAGCGCATGAAGCCATTTTCGAATAATTCTCGAAACTATTACTCGAAGCAATTTGAAACTATTCTTGTCGGGAAACCCGTGTTCGTGATTGGATGACGCTTTAATTTTTTTTGCCTCGTGCGCTTTGAAATACAAAGTTTAATTTGTTTAGTTCCAGAAACTTAACATGGAATCCAAGTATTCGACGTTATTCAAAAGCAATTTTTCAAACCACAATGTTAAAAAAAGAATAATATATTAACCATATAAATGGTCCAATTTTTAAAAATATTTATAAATATGTGACGTTGCCTATGCTATACTATACTGTGTTAAAAATTAAATATTTTAATATATTAGCGATAAAATTTCTAGAATTTTGTCGATTTTAAAAATTAGAAAGTTTTAACTCCAACATTTTTGGTAATAATTTTCAGAGGTATAATTGAGCGGAAATCTAAAAAAAGCACTTGACATGAATTCTCCACCAGATAGTTGAAGTTTCAACTGTAAAAGGCAAATTTCCAACGAAATAGTTGAATTTTGAACTAATAAAGATAAATTTTCAACGAAAATGATGAATTTTCAACTAAGATTATGAATCTTTATCTGGAATAGTTGAATTTGGAAACAAAAAAGTTGAATTTTCAACTAAAAAGATCAATCTTTAACGTGAATATCTTACCGAATATCTTTAACCGAAAAAATGAATTTTCAACCAAGAAGATTAACTTCTGCCGAAAAAGATCAATTTTCGTCAAAATACATGAATTTTCAACTAAAAAACATAAATTGTCAACCAAAAATTGAATAGTTCAATTTCCAGTTTAAAAAAATTATTGTTCAACCAAAGAGATGCATTTTCAATTAATATGATGGAATATTCAACGACAATAGTTACATTTTCAGTTGAAACAAAAAATAATTTTCAACAAAAAAAAAAGTAATTTTGAAGACAATAATTACATTTACAAACAAAGTGATGATATTTAAACTAAAATGATAAATCTTCAATTGGAATAGTTAAATTTAAATTTTCAACCGGAATGGTTGATTTTCAAACAAGAAGATTAATTTCTACTAAAACAGACGAATTTTCAACTACAAAGGATAATTTTTTAATAAAAAATTGAACAGTCAAATTTTTAGTTAAAAAGATTAATGTTCAACTAAAGAGATGAATTTTTAACTAGAATGATGGTCTATTCAGAAAAATCGAATTTTCAACAAAATATCTTATTTTTCGACCAAGGAGATAAATTTTCAATTGAAATTATGAACTATTTACAAAAAAAAAAAAATTGATTAGCAGTTCGAACTCGAAAGTTCATTGCCTCACTACCCGATTAGGGTACTGTTTCTAGGTGGATATTTACTACCAATGTAGGCCCACCACACCCACGACGGGCCAACAGCACGCAGTATTCCTGAACGGTCACCCATCCCAGTACTAACCGCGCCCAACAATGCTTAACTTCAGTGATCTTACGAGAACTGGTGTTTTCAGCGTGGTATCGCCGTTTAACAACTAAATGTTGTTTAGTTGTTTAGTTTAACAACTATTTACAAACAAATAAAAATTGTAATAAAAGAGTTTCACTTTCTACCAAAGCTCCATTGCAAAAAAGGTGAATTCTGAACTGTTGTCCGGAGATTTTAGTGGACAAGTTTTTAAAAAGGACAAAAAGGCTCTTGGGAAGGGAATTAGGGTTCCAAGGTAGACTTTGGGCGAATGATACAAGGTTTATTCGTAAAGGTTACAGAGACGTTGCGACTCGGAGTCTGGACTAATAATGACTCCATATTCATAAGCCATAGCTCTTATATAGGCTTTTGTTATCTTTTATAGATGCTGAGTTGACATCTCCTTCCTCCGGGAAGACTGGTTCCTACCAGTCAAAAATCTGGTATTTTGTTCCTCATGGGGCTTCCTGATGGTTCGGTGGGCACCATGTATGCTGCGTGGGCTGATGTCCCAGATGGTTGGTGGTAAATGACCGTGTGGTCCCGAGTTTTGTAGATCGTTTTCCCACAGGGTGTTGATAGACAGAGTGTGCGTATTACGTGACGTAGCCCGCATTTCCAAAGGCCGGCAAATATGAGGACGGCGAGGCTGGTGTATCTTAGACGTTCCAATGTAGTTGTTCCGGCTTGCCACCACGAATGCTGCCTTCTGGATTTTAGAAGATCTTCATAGCCTGCTTCAGCTTCTGTCAGGGTGGCAGCTGCTTTTCTGAGCTGGGAGAGGTCGATTTGTGTACTATGGAATATAGGTAGATTTACCTCTGAGTCGTTCACGAAGGAAGCCGTTATAGCTGAGAAGTTGAAGGATATTTGATTTTCTATGACAGGGTGTCCTTTAGAGTAGTGGGTTGTTGGGAGGAATACGTCTGTATTTGTCTGTGCCTTACAGTGGTCGTTTAGCGTGAGTATTGTTGGATTTCTGATTGGTATGGTTGCGTGTATTGATTGAGGGCAGCGGATTGTTATCCTTTCCTCATTGACGGGGAGGATATACCACTGGTATCCATTAGCGAAACTGTATACATAGGTATTTTGTTGTTTTAAGTATTTCTCCTCGCATTTCTTCCCTTTCTTTAACACGAGCCAACCTAGGCATGTATGTTCTTCTGACGTCTTTTTTATGGAACTTTTAATTCTGCAAAAGTGGTCTTCTCCGGACATATTGCAGTCGCTGGTGCTGACGTAGGTGTACTGGCTTTTATCCTGCATTTGGGCTATTGTTCCTTCATATATGTCATCATATATGTATTGACCGTATACCGTGTAGGGGTATGGTAGACTGGTGAACTTGATGACATCGTAGATTTCTTTACTTGGTATCGGTGTATGGATATTGTATATTAGGCGTCCGTTTACCAGTGCTATGTCCACCTGGCTGATGCGTAGGTATAAGAAGTAATTATTCTCTTCCAACTGGAATGGTAAATCTGCCATTAGGTTTTCTTAAATTGCACCCAAGCTCTTCATAAAGTTTTCTGGTGGTACGATTCTGGGAGATATCTTTCCGTTTTTTGCCTCGCGGACTGCGTCTTCTAAATCCTCTAAGATTTCCACTGTTCCTTCAAGGTGCAATTCTAATTCCAAGAGAGAGTTCAATGTTTGGTTATTGAATCCTAGTATGTTGGTTGCGCTAGCGGTTTGTCTGGTGATGCTTTCTAGTTTGGTCAGGTCTGTGTTTTGCTGGTCTCTGATTGTTTCCAACTTTTGAACTGTAGACTGGAGGAGGCTCGTTTGGTTTCTAATGAGTACTGCGATCCCTTTAGACTTATTGTATACTTCATCTATGTCGCTGTTAATTTTTTCTGCATCATCCGCGTTCATAGTTCCGAACAAGAATTTTATCCCTGATCCGATGAAGTTGAACAGGCCTCGTTTGGTTCGCTGAGTTGCGGCTCTCTGCAAGGTGTTGATGCGATGTTTCATCCTCAGGATCCTTGCCTTAGTTGCTTTGATGCTTTGTATCATTGTGCAACCTGGATACTGTCCGCATTTTTCTGCAAGTTGGCTGATGTGCAATACTAGTTGACTTATGTCCGTCTTGATGTCCGATAGCTCCACAAAGTGGATGGTATTCCAGACCTCATGATATATTCTGGTTTCGAAGAGCTTTTCTTGTATCACCAGTTTTCTGGCGTCTGTGATGTTATAGGATCCCTTGCTACACGAAACCTGGAAAGAGAATGTGTGATTTAGATTTCCCCAAAGAATTTCTTTATTTGATTGAAGTGGCGCATTTGTTCCTTCCCCCTTCGGAAAATAGTGACGGTCTTTGTGTTGTTGTTGACTTTTCGTGTGAGTAAAGGTTCCGACCAAACAGGTCGTTTGTCATCGTTAGTTTTCAGGTGGATTTGTACTGCGTCTCCTATTTCATAATTTTCTTCTTTTCCTGTTCGCTTGGTGGTTTCTTGTGTCTTTTCTTTCCTGACGTGTATTTTTTCTCTGGCGTCTTGTAGCCTTTCTTGTTTTCTTCTCAGCCTTTCCTCATTTAATATATCCTCGTCTGTTTCCTGATATTCTTTTTCTACATACATTAATTCTTGAGGCGTATAGGTGGTAGTTGAGTGGGGGGCTTCGTTTTAGCTTTTAACCGCCTTTAAAATTTTCTGCAGTGGTGTCCCATCCGTTCGGGCTGCAAGACTCTTGAGCGTGCCCATCAATCGTTCTGCGATCCCGTTGCTTTCGGGATGATATGCCGAGATCCTTATTTGTTCTATCCCTAGGGTTTCATATACATTTTTTAGTTCTTTGCTCTGAAAGCATCCCTCGTTATCTGTTATGACCTTTTTTGGGGTTGAATGTGTGAAGAAGAACTGCCATAAAGTATCTGACATTTTTTCTTTTGGCAATGGCAGTGTCCAGCAATATCTGGTTAGGCTGTCCATTATCAGTAGGAACTCTTTTCCTTCGAACATCAGCTTGTCTATATTGAGTATTTCAAAAGGCTTCTTTGCTGCATCTATTAGCACTGCGTCTGCTCGGATTCGTCTCTCGTGTCGCTTATTGGAGCATGTGGGGCATGATTTGATGTAGTTTTCGATGTCTCCTCTCATGCCTTCCCAAAAATGCTCTCGTTGCATGACTTCTAGCATCTTGTCTTCGGCCCAGTGACTTTCTGCGTGCTTTCGAGCTACGATCTGCTGTTGGCTTTGAATTTTTCGAACTATTTTTGCGAGTCGTGTTTTAAATTTGTAGTGCTGTTCTAATTCCAACATCTTCAGAATTTTGTATACAAACTTTGTTGCTGTAGCGAACTCTTCCTCCCCTTGGCAGTGAGTGTATTCAATGGTTCTTGTATTTTCCCCACGTTCGTCTTTCCATAGGATCTCGGCAAGTTTCAGAAGGTCTTCTGTCGTTCTGTAGATTGCACCATTGATTTGGAGATCTGGTTTTGTTGTGTTCTTCAAATATGTCTCTGGTATGGCTTGGTGTTGAATTTTGTTGTCTTCCCATTCTTTTCTGTATTTCTTCGTCTGGCATCTCTTCCAGTATAATCCGCGTGTGCATGTCTAGCTTCTTTTTTGTAATGATCAGATTATTGTCTTCCGTTTCTATTGCTTGTGTGTTTTCCTGATTGTTTCCTCCTGAAAGTGTTCTTTCTTGTTCTTCCATCATTTCTTGTTCCTCCAGGGTAGGTGGGTCCTGGTTAGCGAGTATTCCGTCTATGTTGTCCAATACTTCTTCGTTAATGGGGAATGCTCTGCTCAATGCATCGGCGTTGGTATTCAGTTTCCCTTTTTTCTGATGACTTCAGGATAATATTCAGTTAACTTTTGGGTTAAGCGAAACAGCCGGGACGACATATTGTCGTGTCGTGCCGTGAGCAAGCCTTTGATCGGTTGGTGGTCCGTGTATACTTTGAACTTCTGTCCGTATAGAAAGTGCTTGTATTGTTTGATGCCCCATGTGACTGCAGTGAGTTCCTTTTCTGTTGCGGAGTAGTTTTTTTCTGACTTGCATAGACCTCTACTGGAGTATGACACCGGGTGCTCCTTCCCTTGGTCATCCAACTGACTCAAGATCACGCCCAGCCCTTCGTTTGAAGCGTCTGTGTTTAGTATAAACTCTCTACTTGTGTCTGGATGTTTCAATACTGGGTAGGATGTGAGTTTGGTTTTTAATTACTTGAAGGCTTTTTCACATTGTGGAGTCCACTCATAAGCTGTTTTCTTTGCTTTCAGCCGGTTGAGAGGCGCGGCTATCTTTGCAAAGTTTTCTACGAATTTTCTGTAGTAGGAGGCGAGGCCCATAAATCTTTCCAGCTCCTTAATGTTCTTTGGTTGTGGGTAGTTGAGCACCTTGTCCACGTTCTTTTTGAGTGGTTTTACACCTTCTGGCCCCACCGAGTGTCCCAGGTATTCGAGCTCCTTCTCCATATATTTACACTTGTCGGGTTGTAGGACCAACTTTGTTTCTCTGATACGGTTGAAGACTGCTCTTAGGTTTTGCAGGTGCTCTTCTGCTGTTGTTCCGATGACTATGAGGTCGTCTAGGTATATGAAGCAGATGTTGCCGATCAGACCCTTTAACTTGAAGTTGACCATTCTTTTGTATGTTGCAGGGCTATTAATCAGGCCCATAGGCATGCGTAGCCATTCCCAATGACCCTTGTGTGTGGAGAAGGCAGTTTTCTCTATGTCTTCTTGGGCCATTTTCACCTGGTAAAACCCGTTGGCCATGTCGAAGCAGCTCATGAATTTGGCTTTTCCTAATAGGCGGAGTATTTCCTCGATTGAGGGTAATGGGTAGTTGTCCTGTGTTGTGAGTTCGTTTCATTTCCTAAAGTCCATGACCAACCTCCATTGTTGTATGCCGCTATTGTCGATTTTCTTTTTTACCAGCCATACGTTTGCCTGGTATGGGGAAAATGATGGTTGAATTAGCCCTTTTTTTTCGTATTCCTCAATCTGTCGTTCTATTTCCGGTTGGAATGTGATGGGATGTCGATATAATGGTACACTGACCGGTTTGTCAGCGTTTAATTTTATGTGGTGTTCCACATCTGACACAGTGGGCATTTCATCACCTGATAGGTAGAATATGTCGTTGTATTCAACAATTAGGTCTTGCATTTCTTTTTTTGTTGGAGGTTCCAGGTGGTCGAGGTTGGTTTTGTTAAGCAATTTTTTTACTCTTTCCTGATGTGCCTTCTTTATGGTAAATATTGGCAATGTTGTTTCCTGGTCGTATAATCGTTGGAGATATTCTTTACTTTCGTCATTATTTATTCTGTTATTAAGCACTTGCTGCACAAGTCGAGGCCTGGCTCGCTTACCTTGTGTAAGTACTGGGTTTTCAAATTTCTCAACCCGGATGCGGTCTTTCCTTATGTGTTCTTTGATCATGTCCCCAATGTAGTTTACCGTGAGGATTTTCCTTGGTTTTTCTTCGCTGCCACTGTAGATACCAGGTAGGATTCCTTTACCTGAGATGATGAAATCTCCTCGTGGTAGAGTCAATGATATGCTATTGTCTGCTTACTGTATGTGAAATATCCTTGGGTATGTAATCCACATAGAGCGGGATTTTTGTCGTGGGGAGATCCAGGGTATTAGTTATGAAATTTATTTTTGCTTTATATGCAGTGAGCCAATCTCGGCCTAAAATCCCATCTTATTCTGTGGGGAAATCATCTTTTACAACGTGGAAGCTATGTCCTTGGGTTTTTGATGTCAGGCTGCATGACCCAAGCACTCTGTGTATGCCGTTGACGATTTCGAATTTTCGCCTATCTTCTGCTGGGATTTTTCGCGGCATACAATCCTTTTTCAGACACGATGTTTTGATGAAGGATTCTGGGCTTCCGCTGTCTACCAGTAGTCCTCGAATGAAATCGGTATCCTCTAAGTTGGACTCGTATGGATTGATGCCCATTTCTTCCTGAGGATAAAAATATTCTTCCTGGTCCTCTATCTGATTTATTTCCGGTGTTGTCTCTTCTATGGCGTATGTTCTCCTTGGGGAGTTCTTGTTGTGAGGCTTCTCCTGGGAAAAATTTTGTCTTCGTTCTTTATTTTTATTGAGGTAGCATTTTTCTTCGTTGTGTCCATACTTCTTGCAGTAGGTACATGTAGGTAACTTGTCCATTGTGGGTCTCAGTGGTATCTTATATCCTCCTTGTTTAGATGATGGTTCTTCAGGTTGATTTCTCATCAACAATCTTCTCTGGTGCTGCTCTGTTAAGCGTGATCGTTCCCTTTCTTTGTCAAAAAATTCTTTTTCTTCTTCCAGTGCCTTTTGGTAGGCTTCATTTAGGGTTGCTGGCATGGTGCAGTGTACCTCTGTCTTTATTTCTGGACGTAGGCATCTAATGAACTTCTTCACTCCTGTCTGTCTTTCTTCCTGTCTCTTCATTTTCCGGTACTCGGCTGGCGAGACATCGATTGCCCTTTGTATCTGTCTCTCTAGATCTGAGTATCGTCTTATGAAGCTTTCTACCCTTTCGTTCCTCATTTGGCACATTTGGTTTCTCTCCTGTTGTAACTGCTCCAAACTTTTGCCTGTCTGGCCGAAAGCTAGACGCAGTTCCTCTATCATCTCGTTTAGAGTGAGGTCTCTTATCCGATACACTACTTGGTGGGCCTCTCGTTTAAATTTCTTCGCCTTGCATCTTCTTAGTATTTCATCAATCATCGCGTCCTTTTCCTCATTCGTTCCTCTGATTCTCTTTATTGTTAGTATAAGGTCATCTATGAATGATTCTACATCCGATTTCCCTTCGTACTCACTAATGCTCTCTAGTAGACTTTTCACTCGTCGTTCTTGTGCTTCGTTCAGTATCAAGAGTTCCTCGGCCAAAGGTGTCGTTGTTTGAGGTGTTCTTTGGAATATTGGTGTTTCCGGGTTTGAAGCACCCATCTTTACTTCTTCTAGCTGTCTTCTTAACTCCCTCATTTCCTCTTGCATCAACCTGGCTTGTGTTTTGGCTTCGAGATACTGATTTTTCATCTCATCTGTTCCTACTGACCGCATTTCTTCTAGAGATCGTGGGCGGAATAGTCTCTCCATGAGACCCTGGTTTGCTTTGCTGTTTGCCATGACGATTCTTGTTTGGTGTAGGTGAGGAAAGTAGGCGTTGTCTTGGACCGTTTCGTGAAAATTGACGCTTACTTCGGAGTTGTTATTCTCTGAGGCTTCAGATGCGCTTGAATCGCTTCGGTATAAGTTTGTAAGTCTTCCCTCGTACATTTACTCTACTCGAAGGGCATGAACAAAATGCGCTTTATCAAAAAAGAAAAGGTTATAATACCCAAATTACGATGAGCAGACTTATTTCCTTGATCATCATTCCCTAAGTTCCTTGGATTGCACTATATGGATGGTCGTCCTTGTAGTGACCCTTTGAAGATACCGTCGGTCTGATTGATGTCTTTCTGTTGAACTCGTCTTCACGGGTCTTGAAGGCTTGAGTTCGAGAGTTTTCCCTGAATAGATTTTTAGAGCAGACACACTTTACCTCGCCAAAGACTGAGTTAAAAATCTAGGTCTTAGATTTATAAAACTCTTTCTTTGTCACCTTCCGCAGACTGCAAGGAAGATTTATACTCGTGTTTACTCTAGATGAAATCTATTCTCTTATCCCTTGTCCTGTCACGGTCGCCAATTTGTTGTCCGGAGATTTTAGTGGATAAGTTTTTAAAAAGGACAAAAAGGCTCTTGGGAAGGGAATTAGGGTTCCAAGGTAGACTTTGGGCGAATGATACAAGGTTTATTCGTAAAGGTTACAGAGACGTTGCGACTCGGAGTCTGGACTAATAATGACTCCATATTCATAAGCCATAGGTCTTATATAGGCTTTTGTTATCTTTTATAGATGCTGAGTTGACAGAACGAAAAATGTAGTATTTGATATTTCAACCAAAAAATATTTAAATTTTTAATCGAAAGCAGTTGAATTCAACCAAAAAAGATGACTTGTTAACATGAGTTGAATTGTTAACTAATAAAGATTTTTTAGTCAAGGGAGAGAAAAAATCAATAACAAACTGTTTAGTTTTCAAGCAAAAAGATGTATTTTCGACAAAGAAGATTATTTTTCTATCAAAAAGAAAGAATTTTATACAGAATACATGAATTTTCAACCAAAAGCGATCAATTTTCAACCAATAATATACTGACAGATATATTTTCTGTTTAAAAAATGAATATCAACCAACAATAAACAAATTTCCAACAAAATAGTTAATTACAATTATATAAAGCTGCTTCTACAAATAAAGAATCATTGTTATTCAGTTTTATATTGCAATTAAAAAGAAATTGAGCACGCCCTCAAAAAAATTCTTCGACGTAAAAAAAAATTCCCTGAAATTTACAGGTTTTTCCAGGTATATAAAAATTCCCTGACAATTCCAGGTTTTCCGAGTAGGGCTATAAAGTATAAGGGACGCTCGGCGGTCATGAGAGCTAAAAAATTAAACGTTTTAGTATACAGACGTTTTTTATTTCTCAAAACTGTTATTCTCGATCCACAAAATCAAATATCTCTTTCGAAATTTCTAAAAACAAAAGAGTTTTGCTACATGTCGAATTATTAAGAAGTGCATGGCGCCATTTTTGATTAATATCTCGAAACTATCGAAATCACGAAACTATTGTTATCACGAAACTTGCGTTCATGCTTGGAAGAAGCTGTCGTTCCTTTCTCCCATTTAAAATAAAAAGTCTGCAAACTTCAGGTCTATGAGAAATGTAAGGTTATCTAAATAATATATATTCATAATAATTCATTTATTTTCATAATTTTTTACAATTTATTTAACATTTTTAAATTCGACATTATTATATTGTCCACCCAAATATTTCAATTGTAGCTTCTCAGCAGAAGCAGCTTCCTGCATACTTTCCAGAGTTCCAGGATCTTCTAGAACTTTCACAAGCCTCGCAGGTAGGAAAGTATTGAAAGTACCTTCTAGCTCGACAACGATCCTGGTTCCATACTTGGTTTGCACCTTCTGGATCCTCGTCACTGCATACCTCTTCTTTGGAGTCAGGTCTGTCAGCGGCCTCGTTGGTAGGTAGCCTTCCATTCGACCAATGGCATTGATCTTCTGCAGGCCCATTTCTTCTTCAGAGATGTTACGTCTTTTCGCAAGCAACTGAAGAGGTTGAATAAAGAAATCGGTCTGGAGATGCGCTTTTATAGGCAGAAATCCCCACCCTGCTAGTCACCACTCCAATTCTGCGCATGCGTTGTATTTTAATAGGGGATTCCCCCTCTTATACAATAAAATCTTGCCATTATAACGTCCTCTAAGCCAGAGTCAATGCAACAGAGGTGGCCATATTGCGCATGCGCAGATAGATAAAAGTGCAAATTATTTTAAGATATTCAATGATGGGGAAAGTAACTAATGTTTAATTAAAAAATGAAACTATAAACTAATGTTTACTTAAAAACTAACTATAAACTAATGTTTACTTAAAAGACCTAACTTAAAATCAATAGGAAAGGGAAATTATGATTAAATAGACATTTAATAATCCATTGAAAAATCCATTTATTTAATGTAATTAAATCTTAACCTAGTTTTTACAAAAAGTTTTCCAAATCATTATAAAAATCTTTTGCTGTATAATTAACATCTACTTCATCTATTGAAACATTGCTCGTTGTACAATTATCTGGTTTATTTAAAACCCAATTTTTTAATATTACAGCATTATTTACAGCACAATTAGTAGTGCGATATGTATGATGTGTACATGAAGGTAGTGATGATTCAAGTGTCATTTTCTTTAACGAAGGACAATTCAAGTCTTCAAGATTCTCAACATTGTTGTTTACATATTTTTCTAACCACCTTTTCTTCTCAAGACCCTTAACGAAGATTGTGCGTGCAGTCATCAATGTTTCTTGAAGTATAGGTCTAACTTATTTATAGGGTACGTCACCACCAGTCCAGTTGATTCCATGGAAATTATGTGTTAACTATGTATTAGTGCTTTTATACATTCCAGGTAGTGAACTCCAGCTGCAGGGTGGTTCGAAGAGGAAGACCAGGGGAAGAAAATCTTCCCGGAGAGTGAGGATGGCCAGCTCCTTGAAGATAAAGTCGTTGTAGGGCCTTTTGAAGCCTTGAACGTCTACAAAGAAGTCCATCTCAACTAAGACTGATTTTTTCAGCCAAATACAGCTCTTTTATACCCTGATTCAACTCCCACCACTCAATATTACCCCCACCACTTAAAATTACTTTCTGAACAGCGCCACTAATGGGCTTATATTGAACTATTCGATCATGTATGATTAGACAATAGGCTGCTGTATTGGCGGGAAAATTATTACTCGATTCAAATTCTAACCGTACATCCACTGAACTTTGCTTCAAAAACTCATTTTGTTTAGAGCAGTCAATTACAATGAGTGGTGCATTGTCCTTGAAGAAACTCATCTTTAGCAAAGGTTCATGCTCTTTTCCATAGTATGAAGTTTGAAAATTAGCATACATCTCATACAATAATGCAAACTGAGTCTGATCAAAGTTTAAATTTAAATTACCATAAGGATAATACTGAGAATTTAGATAAACTTTTACATTTGTAATATTACAGTGATCGAAAAAGTTGATATAACTTCTCCGTTGATCTTTTCTGCCAGTTTGAAATCCTAGTATGATATATCTTGGTTTCTCTATTTGTGTGGAAGTCTTTACCTGCCACACATGGTTTTGAGGGGCTGGGATTAGAGGATATTCAAACATTTCCCAGGATCGAAAACTCATTGATATAGGTGGATCCTTTTCAATATACTTTAGCAACTGTATCTTCTGACGATTTTCAGGTAGAACATAGGGAACCATCCATTCAACTTTATGTAGTATAATTTTAAAATCTTCAGGTTCTCCTTGCGCTGGTTGAATAATAGCACTAATGTCTGTGCGTGATCTTGTTAAGATTAGTTCATGTTTGGCATTTACAATAATCTTTTGATAATCTTCAGCGAATCCGAGGATCATGCAGAGTGGGATACATACATCAAAGTATCCAGCTTCATTTGTTATTCGAGCAATCAGATCTATATCAAGCCAGCCTGCATTCTCAGCATAATTAAGCTGGTTAGGAGTCAAGGAAATGTAACTCTTCATGGTGCTGGTATGTCCAACATTTTTACATCGGTAAATCTCAATACCATTCAATTCATACCGAATTTCATCAAATAAAAAGCAGATGGCGCTACCAATTAGATTTGTTGCTGTCACAGCTGTATTTCCATCAGCCCGAACTAGTCTTCCATGTATGTGTATAGAGCTTTTACTTGGAAGAATGCATAAATCTTCATGTTGCACTGCAATTCGTATCTCATCACTGTTGTTATATAATGATGAAGCATAAGGTTGATGAGCATGAACCTCATAGTGTGCTATAGATTCATCATAGCTCACTGGAACTGGAATATTCAGTATTTCTTCCATTTTTGTAACAGCGACAAATAAATAATATATGAATTAATGGTCGCTTTTTCTTCTTCTTTTTCCTACTTGAATAAGTCTGCGACCTTGTTGCTTGAGGAAGCGCACGTTCTGAGATGTTAATCTCTTGCGAGCTGATTGAAGACTGACTGATTTCTTGCATGGTGGCTTGCTTATATAACTTGCATCCACTTTACGATTAAAAACGATACCCATCACGTTGACTTTAAGTGTAATCGGATAGTTATAGTCTCCCCTCGAAAATTCACCAATTCTCTGTCTTAATCAACTATGCGGAGCTGAATATGATGTATTGTCTTCACGATGATCGGAAGATAAATGACGTGTGATGGCACTTCAACGATCTTATATCCTGGTGGAACGGTTGGGAAGAATTCTCGAATCGTGTGAACTTTTTGATCATTAATATATGCTCCAGTTGTAATGTTGCACTCAATCCTGAGAGCATTCACCTTGAGAATAGCTACTGGTAAATCAGATATATGAATCTTATTAGCTTCGACAACACGTGATGTGAATCCCAAAAGCTGACCAATAGAATCTTTCGGTTTAAAGTTAACTTCACGGTTGCTCTTGAATTCACTGCGCAACGTATTGTTGTTTGGCCTAATATTTACTATAGCATTATTATTATTATTATCCAAATTCTTTTGCACATATTTTTCAATCTCATCCCCATTTGCTGATACTGTTACAACAGAAAAGTCTCTATTCATCAGAGATCTCTGTATATATTTCTCAATATCTTCAATTTCATAACTGCCAGGGGGTATGGTAACTACCTGGTTACCAATATACAATTTATTCTTTCCAGCATCAACGTTAGGAATTGAATTAAATGTCAGTAGCTCAACTAGACCAAGAGCACAATTTTTATTTGGCGAGAGTTCTATTGGTGGAAAGTATTCTGCCTCAAGCACAGATGAGTTGCCTGAAAGAGTCAGAGTGAACGATTCATCCATGATGGCGTCTTTCTCTATACTGATTGTCTGCAAGCAATTACTTGCACTTATATAGACTATATTTGCTCTTTACATTAAGCTGTCCACATAGAAATTTAAGACATAAATGACCATACTCAAATGTATTATAGTCTTGATACCTATCATGATTATATTTTATAATGCTACCAACACCTAGATAATTGACAAGTTCAGAGGGTGGTTTAAGGTTACCAAAACTGTCAAAGTATAATGTTTCATAACCATTCTTTTTGAATGCTACCCAATGTGTACCTGGACCATCTTTATTGTCAAGATTAACTATGGCCGAATCCTTTCGCCGAGGTCCTCTAGCAGGTAATTCATTTCGCATAAAGACTCCTTGAAAATATGGAATCTTTAGAGTCTTAGCATAATTGAGTAGATCAAAATCAGTTAATGCACGATGTGGTAGCTTCACTGTAAGTTTTTTTTCTTGAATAAACGTTTTTTAGCTGCACGTTTTTTAGCTTTAGGACCACGACCTTGAGGACATGGTTTGATATGAAGACCCAGTCCTTGTCGATAGGGTTTCAAGTGTAGCCCTTTTCCAAGAGCTATTTCCTCCATCGTCGTATTATGACGTGCAGTCTCTTGAAGGTGATGTTTAGCTGCATTGGAATCATTTACAGCTTTTGCAACACCAGCTGCTGCACCAGCAAGAGCTCCAATTGCGCTGAGTCCTGCGAATATTGGAATCAGTGGTAAAACACCACCAACTTTTGAGGGTATAGGTAGAATACGAGGTGCTCTCACTTGACTTCTACCTCCAGCTCTTTTAATAGCTTTTCGAGCAGCCTCCACAGCAGTTTTAATGACAACTTATGCATCATTACTAGGAGACATGGAATGTTTAGCAGCATCCACAATTTTTCTCAAAGCTACCCGTTTCTTAGAAACCTTTTTAATCTGGCGTCTTATTCTTCCTTAACCCCATACCAAGTTTTGATTTAACTTTCATGATGTTGGTTATAGCTAGTGCAGCTGCTTTTTCCCCATATCAGAGTTTTGAGAAACAACACGCTGCCACGCTTTGTCAGCTAGTATCCTATCTGCAATGTTTCTCGCTTCAATATTCTCTTGATTCTTCGAATAAGCAATATCGTGCTCCTTACAAGCAGCGTCCAGTGGGTTTATACCTGGATCACCTCGTTCTAAACGCTTAGCTAACTTAGTACCAGGTCCACAGTACTGGTATCCTGGAAAATGTAATTCGAAGGGTAATTTGTTAATAATAGTATAAATTATACCTCGACCTCGACGTTTCTTGCTGTGTACAAGCATTCCTCACTCTATGAAGGTCAGTTTGCGACTGACTGGAAGTCTATGTAAGTGCTGTATTTATAGCCTTCTCATGTACCGAGGGGAACGGATAGTCTATTCTCAACGAGCAACTTTATATTAGTATAGACTTAACAGGCTGGAAGGATGGTCCAACTGTTGTTAACTGTGTGAAGGCTATCTTTCAACTGATCCAAAAACTATATAAGCGCAGTATTTATAGCTTTCTCAGCAGTCAGTCTTGAGCTGTGGTTTAAGCCACAACTCATTATGATTGCTCTCGAGGGAAGTGGATACTGTATTCTTAACGAGGAACTTCATATCAGTATAGACTTAACAGACTGAGGGAGGTTGTTCAACTGATGTAAGCTGTATGAAGGTTAACTTTCAACTGATCCAAAAGCTATATAAGCGCTGTACTTATCACTTTCTCGTTAGTCAAGGTTAAAATGAGATATAATACACAACCTGTCAAACTTCCAGTCGCAAATATAGACTCCCTCGTTGAGCCTGGGCAGAAGAGGGTGAAGCGTCATGGTAATCTACTATCAGACAGCATTCGTGCAGTTTTTTGTGAACCATCAAATTGTGGTAAAACGAATGCACTGCTTTCTTTAATTCTACATCCAAATGGTCTCAGATTTGATAATATTTATCTTTACTCAAAATCTTTGCAACGACCCAAGTATCAATTCCTGGAAAAAGTAATCAATGATGTAGATGGCGTTGAGTACTTTCCATACAGTGAGCACGAACAAGTAATTTCACCTAGTCAAGCTAAACCAAACTCTATCTTTATCTTTGATGACATCGTTTGTGAGAAGCAGCACAATGTTAGAGCCTTCTTCTGCATGGGTAGACACGTCAGTGTTGACTGTTTCTACTTATGTCAGACGTATGCTCACGTTCCTAAACATCTAGTCCGGGATAATGTTAATTTTTTACTTCTTTTTCGGGAAGATGATAAAAATCTCAAGCATGTGTATGATGATCATGTAAATACTGATATGACTTACACGCAGTTCCGAGAATTATGTTCAGCATGTTGGAATACAGATAAATACGGATTTTTAGTTCTCGATAAAGATAGTAATTTAAACGAGGGTAGATATAGAAAAGGACTTGACTGTTTTATTATTCTATAAATAGGCTTGCTTGATTGTAAATAAAGTTGGTTTTGTGTGAGACACTAAGGTATGAACATGTCTCATGAAGAGCAAGATGTGCTTCGTCAAATAGCAAAAGCAAGCGATGCTATTCGACGGAAACACCGCATGTTAAAGTTAGGAAAAGAAGCTACAGAGAATATTCTTAGTGAAACTTTTAAACCTATAGTTACACCATTACAAAAGTCATTAAATACATCTGATATACCAACAGGTAAAAAAAGATATATGAATAATAAGATTGAAAAAGATGAAGATGAAACAGAAAATGATAACATTTCCTTCATGACTGCTAACGATGATCAAGCACATGATGCAACTATCGTCCAAAAAAATGATGAACCTACTGAAAATTATGACAAGTTGACAAATAAATTTATTGGACTATTAAATAAAAATAGAAAACAATATTTGGATATGGTTTACGGTGTGCGAAAAGCCAATGATGGAACGTTTATAATTGGTGATATACCAATCAGCTTTGATGAACAATATATCAAGATTGGTGAAAAATTGTATCGGAAAAGTACTGGTTTGTTTGAACTCTTATTTAAACAAAAACCTGATGAAACTTATATAAGCCAGGATGATCAAAACAACTATAAAGAAATTCTTATTGCTACAAATGCACATAGGAAGAATTATAGTTCCTCAAAACCCATTAATTCGAATAATACTCTAAAGTATAAGAATATTATAGCGAAACTTTGTCCACATAAGCGATCATCAACAAGTGGAGGTTCATTAAAGAAAAAGAAACGATTGAACAGTTCAATACCTCAATTCTTAATAGCGAGAAAAGATTCAAGGCCAGACTACATTTATTGGGATGATCCTAACGAGCTATTTGATCGCCTTCGACTACTCACAGCATCTCAAGCAGCAGGAAATCCAAGCCATAATAATGAAATTATTTCCATCATCGAGGAATTGCGAGAAGCTCAAATCATATATTAAGAGATTGAAGCTCACTAAAGCGTCAGTATTAAAATGAGCATCGACGTGTTCGGACATCCTCTGAATCGAGCTGCGTCCGAAAATCGTGGACCTCCTGGTATTGGTTTTAAATTTACCTCTAACGGCAATTACGATATCGATAAGAAAAGACTCTGTAACGTTCAATACGCTGAAGAACAGCTTGATGCTGTTAATTTGAGACTTGTACAGCGTATTGTTCAAAGTGAGAAACGAACGCTTTATCAAGTTATGTCATCTATGCGTAATGAAATTGATAACAATAATATTATAATGAAAATTCTTGAAGAATCAGTAAATGAGAAATTAAAGAATTTACATATTAACCCTCTCAGCCCACACTGGGGGTATTACTTATTTTGGTGAGACTTTTAGCTACAGTTTAAAAAAAATTTATTCTGATGCGTTAATTTTATCCAAAGATACTGAACTTTAAACTTTGGCCGGGCACAAACCACCCAGTGTAGGCTGAGCGGAAAATTTCGGAAGTGTAGGCTTTGAGGGTTAATACCCAACAAGAGTTATCGCTACGCAACGTTGAACTCATTGCTCAACTAGAAGCTCGACTGAACGCATTAGAAAATGAACGCAAAGAAGGAGATAGTAGTCACAGAGCTGCATAAACCTGCAAGAAAAAATTATCCACGTCGTTCTGTGATAATGCGTGGTATAGATGAAACATGGCAGGCTGACTTGGTTGAAATGTTACCATATTCTCAAGAGAATAAGAGTTTCAAATACCTGCTTACTGTTATCGATATATTTTCAAAGTATGCCTGGGCAGTTCCTGTGAAAAGCAAGAGTGGACATGATGTGACTGAAGCTATGAAATCCATACTTATACAGGGACGAGTTCCAAAAAACTTGCACACAGATCAAGGCAAAGAGTTTTACAACTCGGAATTTAAAGCTTTAATGCAAAAGTATAGCATCAAACTGTACTCAACTTTCAGTAATTTAAAAGCGTCTATTATTGAACGATTTAATCGTACACTCAAGAATAAGATGTGGCCACAATTCAGCTTGCAAGGTAACTACAAATGGTTAGATATCTTGCCTACTCTCATATTCAAGGATAACAATACGAAACATCGAACAATTGGTATGAAACGAAAAGATGTAACCACTGATGATGAAGAAGAATTAATGCAACGCTTCCAGAAACAAAGAAAAATTATTTCGAAACGTCAAAAATTCAAAGTTGGTGACAAAGTTCGAATCAGCAAGTACAAGAACATTTTTGAGAAAGGATATACACCCAACTGGACAGCTGAAATATTTACTGTGGATCGGATCATGGCAACTAAACCAGTAACATATGAACTAAAGGACTATCAGGATCAACCTGTCGCTGGAGGCTTTTATCAAGAGGAACTTTTAAAAGTCAAGTATCCAGACATTTATCTTGTGGAGAAAGTCATTAAAAGACGTGACAGTAAAATCTATGTCAAATGACTGGGGTTCGACAGTTCACACAACAGCTGGATAGATAAAACAGACATGTAATAAAGTTAAGCTAACGTTAAAGTAACGTTAAAGTAATGTTAAAGTAATGTCAAAGTAACGTTAAGCTAACGTTAAAGTAACGTTAAGCTAGCGTTAAAGTAAAGTTAAGCTAACGTTAAAGTAAAGTTAAGCTAACGTTAAAGTAACATTTAACTAAGCTTAAAAACTAATGTTAACTAGTGTTGAAGTATCATTAAACTAATGTTAAAAAACTTATGTATGTAATCAGATATAAGCTTTTATTAAATAAAAGCATATGAAATGTATATAAAAAATCGTTGATTTATTCATGTTTTTACAATCACCATCAATCCCGACAATGTTCTTTATCGACTTATAAACTATTTACAATATGTCGGTCGATTTATATGTTAATTGTTTACATGGGTATCATTATTCTTAACCTTATAATGGCCCCAAGCTAGCCTATCAGTGCTTTCAGGCAAAAGATACCGTTTGTCATCGAAGGGGCTTAAAGCTACTTTTAACTGTTTAACCGTATCAACTTGATGAAGACGTGATCTAATGATATACTGCGTCCTAGTTTGAATCGCAGCATTTTTCAAGCAATCAACGTAGTCATCAAAGTTGATAGATTTCTGTACAACACCTGATTTTATACCCTTGGCTTTCTTTACAAAATCTTGGCCACTTAAGCGGAAGCTGTACATCTTACTCCTCAAGCCAACAAATTCAGTAATGACCTGCCCACTGCACTCATCTTTGATGAGGCCTAGAACTTTTTGGTTGACTTGAGGTATACCGTAAACGTTATTTACAGGATAATCGGATGTGTCAAACTTGTTGATATCTTGTTTCATATCCATGTAAATATCGGGACATTTAACTTCATAAACTAAGCTATCAGTGTCTGTGTATAGCAGTTTGCATTTTTTACCGTATTTTTCGAGCATATAGCCATAATGGAAGTCATAGATCAAGGTTTTCGAAATGTTCAGCACACTAAGCCCAACATATATGGGTTTGTTCATTAAAACCTCAGTTTTCCTAAGTTCCATAGACACTAGATCTTCATGGAAGATTGCTCGGCTGTGGAAATTAGGTCTAGATATGAGGGCTTCTGCTCCATACCTACCCTCCCACTTTGTCACGAGTTTAACATCTACATATTTACGCACATTCTCCATTGTCTTACCATACACAGCGTAGTTCATGAGTTTGAACAGGTTTTTCTCAAACTCATTTTTAGCTGCAGCTCTCTTTTCTGTGTTAAAATCTATGTATGATTTTAACCATGGAGCTTGATTAAATTTAAGAACGCGATGGATTTTAACAAGCTCAAGACCGTTTGCTAAAGCTTGTTTCAATTCACGGTAATGGACAATGTGCTTTCGTTTCGGTAGGAGGGTAGTTAGGAGTTTCTCCTGCTTTGACCCTGGTGGTTTCGAGTGTTCAGGGCAAAAAGGTAAATCACTGTGATTATCATGAAGTTCTTCGGGGTAATCCAAATCTACTTCAAGCATATAGCCAACAGGGGCATCATCGGGAACATTAAAGTTGAAGCTATTGTCAACATTTGATACCCACTCGAAACCA